>JAVHZZ010000007.1:154071316-154143816 GCA_036250195.1 Mixophyes australis
AAGCATCTAACATATATTTATTTAATGTTGCAAAAAACAAAATAACAGGAATACAATGTAACAGTAAAATAGGTGTAAATTGGTGGGAGTAGCACATAATCCTCCTTACTAGACTCACATAATTATACATCTATCCTTCTATATTTATACAATGTGTTAATATTAGTAACTTTATGACCCCCCCTCCCCTCATTCATGAATTTGTTCATTTTTAGGTTTCAACAAGAATAAATAGTTTTTTCTTTTTAGTTTACCAATGTGAATCTTGTATTGTTTTCTTTGGGACAGAGAGGGTTTTCTTTGGGTAACATGTAAATATATTTTTCTTGATTATATTGGGAAAATAGGCAAAAGATTTTAGTAAATTTTACACAGCCGGTAAAAGTCCATTTATATGTAATGGCATTTTTAGTCTGTATTTTTAGTCTGTAGTATGGATAGGGCTGTACATGCAAATATCCATTTATCCCCCTATATTGTTTTAAATTATGTTATTATTTTTCCTATGTTAACTTAAGCTGTTTGTTTAATGGATCCATTAATGCTATTAGTCAGGAAAGAACTGACAGAGGTACTGACTTAGGACCACCCCCTAATGCAGGGAAGTGCCAGTGATGTCACTGCAGTGATGTCACATGATCTCTGCATCACATAGCGCTCACTTAGATTACTGTGCTGGAACTGAATGATATGATTCCTGGCACCGTCTCTAGGTCACCTGGGACTCTCATAAGAGCACTGACACATTTTCTGGCTGCCATATTATAAAAGCAGGGCAGATGTAAGTGGCCACAGAACTGTTTTCATTAAGCAAGTGGTCAGCAACTAATTATTCTATGTAACCCTGTACACAGATTTTTTTTGTTAGCCACTTGTCCTGTCCTTCTGCTCTTGCCATCAAGTTTGGGTTCTTGGGTACAGGGAGAAGAAGAGACCTGTCCATGGTACTGACACCAGAATTTCAACTCCAAAAAGACATTCAGTGACAGATTTATCAAAGCTTCAAAAATGGAAAAGTTGAGGTGTTGCCCATAGCAACCAATCAGATTCCAGAAATTATTTTATAGAATGTTTGAGATACATGTTAGGTAGAATCTGATTGGTTGCTATGGGCAACATATTTCACATAGGGTAGGGCAGACGTAGGTGACCTTGTGCTCTGCCTTTGCAAACTACAACTCCCAGCATGCTCTTCTCTGCTGGTCAGCTGTTATGGGATAATGTGTTTTGGGAGAGGTGAGGTCAGATTGTTCGCATGCAGCAATGAACTCACTGGGGATACTCTTCCTGCCGTCTTCATCCATATTTGCTGTTTCCTTATACTCACAGTGGCAAGCCATCTCCCTGACCGTGATTGAGAAGGTGCAGATTGCCGCGGCCATCCTGGGCTCCCTCTTCCTCATTGCCAGCATCTCTTGGCTCATCTGGTCAACCTTCAGTCCCTCAGCAAAATGGCAGCGACAGGACCTGCTCTTTCAGATCTGCTACGGGATGTATGGCTTCATGGACATTGTCTGTATAGGTAAGCAGCGCTGAGATCGGGTCACGCTGAGCAGATAAACTGTGACTGACAAACTTGCAGCATTTCTCTGCAAACATGCGCTGTATAGAAATATTTATTCAGAAAAAGGGGGCGGGGTCAGTGATGGCTCAAATATTTGCAATTTCAGCTTTTTGACCACTACCAGATCCTGTTAGGGCACAGTCCTAAATGTTGGAGGAGCTTCAGCTGCCTGTAATGGAATGTGGAGGTAATACTTTACTTTTTAACAGAGTTCTAATGGAATATCAGGGTAGCACTGAACAGTATATTTCACCTTAGTGGTTTATATCTGAACATTTTCATGTTATTGTTTTGTAGTCCTTAAAAGTAAACCTGTCAATCCTCCATAACAATTCACTGATGTATTTGAAATGGAAAATGGAAAAAAAAACCAGCCTGCAGCCATCCAGCTGTTATGCAACTACAACCCCTATGACTATGACTAGCAAAGCATGCTGGGTCTTGTAGTTCCACAGCTGTTTGAGAATTATAGACTGCAAACCCTTGTATAAAATATGATAGATGACTTTGTTAAAAGAAAATGCAAAGGATCTTTTCTAATTACGGGATTCTGACCTTTGTCCATGGAAGTTCACATGGGTAAGGGCTATGTTTCTTTAGCAAACAGAATTCCTTCTGAATCTGCCTCCCTAGTCCCACCTCTATGTGGTGTCACTGGTGACGGAGCGGAAGTGACAGATATCTAGCATTGTGATTGGTCTTCTTTAGTACTAAGGATCGAGCAACATTCCAAGGAGAGGACTGAAGACAAAGTGGGTCGCTAAATATGCGCGTTTCTGAGAACAGGATCTTTGAACACAGAGTGGAAGATTAAAACTTGTCACAGGCTGTCTCCAGAACAGAAACCTTGCGCCAAAGTTATGGCCGTAATCTTCGCTCATTTTTTCTCACAAGTGCGCAGAAAAATGAGCAGAGATTCCTGCCGGAATCTCTGGCAGCATGCGCAGCCGGGCATCGCGGTGATGTCTGCGCAACACATCGAAGGCAATTAAATCTCAAACAGGGAAATTATGACCAAAGTTAAAATAAATCTTATATGTGTGTTGGGCTGCAATTCAGTTTAACCCACCAGTAAGACTCAGATATATCTGATAGTGAAGGGCTGGTCACAACGCGCTGTATAACGCCCTGTAATCACCTGTGTTGTAGAAGGCTGTCACTGTGCAGTCGAGCAGTAACACTTTATGCTGCCGCTATTCCTCCCCACATTCGGGTGACTCTGAGCATCATTTCTAAAAAAAGACATTGTAGTAGTAACCAAGATCATTTTATGTCTAATTGTCCAAAAATATCGTCAACACAGTTCAGATGCTGCCAGGAAGAGTCGGTAAATCTAATCGGACAATAAAGTCGTCTTACCATCCCTGCGGTCACAATCCGTCAGCTGTGCCGGGGGCTCCGGTGACCCTGCCTTCAGCCCGAGCGATGAGTGGTTGGTTCTTCCTCATTTGGCTGCACACATACATGTATATATAAGGCCAAATCTGACTGAGACCTGTCCTCTGGGCAACCGCGCCGAGCGGCGGATCGCTCCGCGTTTGTGCTCATTTATTGTAATTATCAGTTTATCGTAGTCTCTATGAACGGTTGGCACAGTTGCCATGCTACTGTTGTGTTTGGTATCTCTCTTGTCTAGACAGTCCTGAGAGACAGAACACTGGATGGATCAGCGGTTTGTTAATGAGCCGCTAATGATTACACGGAACAGGGCATTATATATTCCACCTGTTTCCCTCACACCAGTTCTGAAGCACAGGAATAATAGCACATAGACTGTTTACGACCCCCATTTAGAGTTAAGGATGATGCTGCCTTATTTATGACAACACATTGCAGAGTTTATGATAATGCGTCCTTTCATGAATAAACACGTGGGAGCCTTGTTGCAGTTTATAGCTCGCCCTGTTATGGTTATTGATCTCTGTAAGATGTGTGATCTGGAAAAGATAGTGTTAACAAGCAAAACTTGTTATGAATAATTCAGGGTTGCACTGAGCAGCGGATTCCTAATGCAGCCTTTGAGTACATACATACGTGACAGTAATTTAATTGTTTTTATTTTTTTCTGTGCATTCTTTTGTGACTTTATATTCCACATATGTGTTGGACGTATCCTGCAGTGTCTGTTAGAGGAGAGCGGACCTAGACCCGTGTTCATCACCAGACGTATCTTCAGGTCCGGTCCTCGTTGATTACGGATCTGCGATATACTGCTTTAACAAGCAGACATTATATTCGTTTTGCATTTGATAATGAGTCAGGCCCAATGTGAACAGAACATAATGTGATTTACTTTGCTGCATCTCATCCTACTTCTGCCGTCTCCTTGTACCTGTGAGCAGGGACATTATGCGTTCTCCGTGGCTTTTGCTGGTAAAGGTTAAAGGACAACTAAAGAAAAAATTCAGAAGAGATGGGGCCTTGGGAGGGTGGATCGGCATTGCCAGGATCTCCCCCAAATTTTGCAGGGGTGTCAGTAACAGCCCTATTAGCATTTAGCTCCATCTCAACCACAGTAATTGCAGCTAGAATCTGTGTAGCTCTCTAAGATACCCGTCCTCTGTGCTCAGATCCATCTACACTGCAGGTGTGCAACCTGATGGTCAGGACCCCACGCGGGAATCTGTTTGTGGGGGTCTCCTGATTGCAATACATCCCATTGGAACTGCCTCTTTTGGGCTCCCAGAACGATGACACACTGACACGTGGGTCCCAGCTGAATAAAACTGAGAACCATTGATCTAGACAGGACGTCTTGTAATGTGCTTAGATATAACCGCTGAGCAGAATGATATCCCTGGAAATGATTTGGTAACTAACTTTCCTCCTATTTTTCTTAGTACTGAGGCCAAAGCCTAAATATGCAGCCATTTATAAAGATATAACTTACCTCCCAATATTTATAAAGGCAAAATTGGGACAAATTAAGCCTCTTCCCTGATTTGCCTAAACCCCATCCCCAGACTCGCCCACTTTACACCCAGTCACTTCCATTTTTGACAAAGTTCTGCCCACCTTAGTGTGAGCTTTTGAGATCCACGAAAATGGAGTGTCACCTCAAAATCTGGACAGCTGGGAGCTATGATATAAATCACAATAATTTACGTGGCCCACGCACGCTTGAAATATTGCATGTGTTGTCCCCAAAAAACCCCCACGCCTCATAACAGTCTCATAGGCAAACCGAGGGGGGGTTTCCTAGTGCATGAACACCCCCCTCCAAGCTTGGGGCACTGTATAATTGAGGTGGCTGGACCCTGCTCCCGCTTCACATGGCTCTGCTTGAAAAGGGAGAGCTGCGTGCACCTAACAGTAGTGCACGCAGCATTGCCCATGTATATTATAGGGATAGGAAGAGTTGGAGAGCAGCCAAGCACTGTCTAATATTATAGCCACACCCCCATGCATGCTGGTTACGCCCACTGGTGGCGTGGTGTGGAAACCCCCCTCTACAAATCCTGCGTTTGCCCCTGCATCTGCTCAAAGTTAATAGAATCACTATGGGAAATTTTGGTAACTGGGGTCAGAAGATGACCGCTGTCGGTATATTCTCCAACAGTCCAGATTTGTGGACCTCAAATGGGGTGGAGCTAAACAGCGAGATCTTGCCAAGTTTGCCAAGTTTGAACTCTGATCCTCTTGCTCTGTGTTCGGGCCGAGAGACTTGGCCGTACCACGTCTGGCCGGCGGTAGACAGAAGTAGTCTTTCTGTGAGCGGATTGTCTTGTTCTGACAGAGGAATCAACACATCAAAAAATGTTGTATTTCCCCTCTACGCATTGCACATCTCCGGCATACTAAGAAAAACAATAGTGCATACGTAGCACAAACATGAACAGACTCAAGTAAATAATTGTTTGCAATTACCATCTGTCAAGCTCAGAAGGATGTGAGCCGGCTCCTAGCAGAGACGGCAATCTACATAATGAGAGAGACGGCGGCGGGCCGATGCCATGTCAGTCTGACGTCCTCTTTCATGATCCCTCATCGCACAAGTGAAACCAGAGCACGAACTTTACAGCCTTGAAATCCGTGATTAATTTGCATAGAAACATCGGCTAATATAACGGGTGTCAACGTGGCTGCACCTATTAATTTTGCTCCATCTCCTCTAAAAAGTTTTTTTGTTTTTTTTTATAAATGAACCGTCTGTGATTGGTGTTAAGAGCTTATTGATTTTTCGGTTCACTAGACGTCCTTTTCTGCTGCTGATGTCAGAACACAGACCAAGCGTCTCCCCCTTCGGCAAAACTGACTCGGATGACAGAGCCCCGTTCTCGCAGCCCAGAAACGTTCCATCAGTAAAATCCCGGCGGGGGGGGAGAAATCATTAGGATGAGTAATAGCTTCACCTCCCGCTGCTCCTTTCTCGTACAGATGGGATGACGTTAAGATAATGCAAATTCATGAGATTTGTGTTGATTTTTATGACACTTTTTGTCTCATTTACAAGTGAAGACATTAGCAGGCTGTGGGGGCCACAGAGAGGCAGTTATAGCCGCGCTCGGTAGCTGTTGCTCGTTTCGGAAAGATAGATGATTACGCTGGGACGTGCCGGATCAGAACACATCCCAACTTTACTAGTATGTTACTGACAGCCTCAATGGAGAAGGAGACGAGGGAAAACAAAAACTGGAGCACAAAACTGGGTGGAACCCAGCTCTAAATAGGACACCGAGCCTCATGTAGTAGGAGCCAGTCCGGCTAAAGAGAGCACATTTGCATCTGGATAAACCAGTTTGTGATACAAGGAGTGCAAAGGCAGTTTTTTCTTTTTTTTTGCATGCAAGGTAAATCATAGTTGGCAATCTTTGAAGATTGGCCACCGGGAGTCTTGGTATGGAGGTGGGCATGAGAGGGCGAGGCTCCACGAATTGCGTCATTTTGGCCCCAGCCCCCTGTGCTGTAATGTCGCAAACGCATCCTTTTACCACAGGTGGTGGGTCAAAATGACGCAATTCCCGGATAATTGCATCATGGAGCCTTGAAATCTACCCACTTCACTAGGAAGTGGGCAGATGCGGGAGAATTGCCAGCTCTCCCGGAAGTCTGTGAGACCTACCCGGAATTTGGGAGTCTCCCGGACACTACAGGAGAGTTGGCAAGTATTGGGTAAATACTGGATGCTTTTGCATGTAGCACACAAAGGGCCTGAGTCATTAAGGAGAGCAAAGCATAAACAAGGAGTAACTTTGCACCTGGGCAAAACCATGTTGCATTGGAGGGGGAGGTAAATTTTAAATGTGGGAACAGATTTATAATTCAGGTAGGGCATGTCCTAGACCAACTTTAAACTTCAGTGTAAAAATAAAGCGATCAAGTATTTGTGTGCTACATGAAAAAACAGTCAGTATTTTCCTTCTGTGCAAAATAATAAACTAATTTGCACCCCTTGCATTGTACCATGGTTTGTTCCGGGGAACAGTTGCTCCTTTTCTTGCCTTTATTTTTACACTGCAATTTAGAGTTGAGTTAGCACTCTCTCCCTCCCAA
This sequence comes from Mixophyes australis, assembly GCA_036250195.1. Taxonomy (NCBI): domain Eukaryota; kingdom Metazoa; phylum Chordata; class Amphibia; order Anura; family Limnodynastidae; genus Mixophyes; species Mixophyes australis. Next base: position 154,078,374 of record JAVHZZ010000007.1, read on the forward strand.
CTCTAAATCTGTCCTCACATGTTAAATTCCCTTCCCCTACAGTGGAAAATGGTTTTGCCAAGGTACTAAATTGCACCTTCAAAATTATAGACATCTGTTCAATTCATCCATGTCAGGATGTGTAACTGATCGTAATTTATTTTTTCCAATTATAGTGCCTGTTTATGATAGATGTTCCCCAGTGTAGGCAGCTTGTCATGGAGAGGAATTAGTACTAGTGCAGCCTGCTACAACATCCGGACCAATCAGAGAAGGCACTGGGTGTTCTCTTAGTTTTTCCTGATTGGATAGCATGGTGTGTGCAGGGCTTGGCATGCTATCCAATCAGAGAACACACAGCGTCTCCTCTGATTGGTCCACGTGGTGCAATGGGCTGTAGTAGTCCTTCGTGGAGGTGCAGAAAAGGCGGACGGGAGGAGGAAGGGTCCGCTGATAACTGGACAGCGGTCACCAGAGGATATGTTAGAGGAGGGGGAGATTGCCAGTGATGGGTGCTAGGACAATGGGAGAAAAGGAGAGCTCGGATGGAGGGGTGACTAAAAGGAGCTGGGTTATGAAAAGAGAGGTTTGGAGTCGGGGGATGGGAAAAGAAAGCCGGGAACTGTGATTAGAAAGCGAGCAGAGCACTCTGGGGGAAGAAGATATGGAATCAAGGAGCTGATTTGTCAAAAGGTGAAGAGCGCGCAGATTTGAAGGTGGCTGTTCCCTATACCTGTCCATTGGGAACCCTATTTATTCAATATCACTTCCACAATACCATACTTGCCAACTCTCCCGGAATGTCCGGGAGACTCCCGAAATTTGGGTCTGTCTCACGGACTCCCGGAAGAGCTGGCAAGTCTCCCGCATTCCGCATTTGCGAGGCTAAGATGACGTGATTTGCGGTGAATCGCATCATTTTGGCCACGCCCCCCGTGACAAAACGGCATATTTGTAGTGGGGGCGGGGCCAAAATGATGCGTTTGGCTGCGCTCCTCCCCCTCCTGCCGCCTAGACAGGCCCCTCTCCCGGATACAACTTGCCAAAAGTAGGCAAGTATGCGCAATACCTGTCACCATAGCAGGATGTTTGTATGTTTTCCCCGTGTTCACATGCGTTTCCTCCGTGTGCTCAGGTCATGTCTCATGGTTCAAATACATACCGGCAGGTTAATTGGCTTGTGAATAAATTGGCCCTGCTGTGTGCATTTGTGTGACCGTGGTAGGGAAATTAGATTGTAAGCTCCACCGGAAAAGAAAACAATGTGAATGAGCAAACATTATCTGATTGTACAATGCTACGTAGTTTGTTGGCGTTATATAAATAAATGAAGGTGGGGACTATGTCACACTCGGCAGTTATCACAGTACTAAGGAAGGAAGTCTAGTCACAGCCAAATTTTAACTATATGATCTTGATTCTCTACCAATCAGAAGCTGCCCTGTCATTTGTCGCAGCCTCCAATGTTCGTAGATTATAAGGAGGCTGACGCGAAAAGGTCCCCAGAATTATAAGTGCTAGGACGCTGTTAATCTGAGCTCTTGGCAGAAGTTTCAGGGAGTCGGGAGAAGATCAGTATCAGGGAAGATGGGGAGGGGGGGTCTAATAAACAAGCCTGGAAAGTGGAAACCCAAAATGTCTTTAACTAGCATTATAATATCAGCAAATTCTTTCTGTGTTATTTTTGTGCATTCTGGAATTTTTCCAGAGCCATTGAATCTGTAATGTTCTGTCCTGATAAGGCCCCAGTGAGTCACCCCGCATAGTGTATACATCAGACCACTCACCCCCCCCCCCCCCTCCATAATCTGATTACACTGAGCTTCCAGCAACCAGGGTGTGTGGAGAGTATTTTTATTGTAACGATGTCAGACAGCGACAGCTACACAGACATTAGCACAATGACAGCGCTTTGAATCGCTCGGCCTAATTGACAGGCTGCACAGCTGCCGACTCCCCTCCTACCCGCTCTGTGTAGACGCATTATCACCCAAATACACATTAACCCTCCTCTAAAACACATCAGATCTGAGGAGACACAATACAAAGCTCTCTACACTCTAGCTAGGACCTCAAGGGACTGAGGTTTATTTAATAAAAGAGCAAATGGGAACCAAACTGTTCGCACCCAAGTATTTTAGTTAGAAATTAAAAATAAAAAAAATTCCCCCCTCCCACTTTTCTGCTTTGCTGTGGCGCCTGCTGGCTTTGCACTTCTTCTAAAAGACAATATTCTCTCAATACCCCAGATGCTCTGTGATGTATAACACGCAGACAGATATTGCATTTTGTTGATCTATGGTAGATCTACCTAGAAAGAATTCCTGATTGATTGATTAATTGATGTGAGTTTCAGCATATTTGTGTTTGTTGCCTTGTGTTATTAAATGAAAATTTAGCACGGTGGCTCAGTGGTTAGCACTTCTGCCTCACAGCACTGGGGTCATGAGTTCGATTCCCAACCATGGTCTTATCTGTGTGGCGTTTGTATGTTCTTCCCGTGTTTGCGTGGGTTTCCTCCGGGTGCTCCGGTTTCCTCCCACACTCCAAAAACATACTGGTAGGTTAATTGGCTGCTAACAAATTGACCCTAGTCTGTGTGTGTGTGTGTTAGGGAGTTTAGACTGTAAGCTCCAATGGGGCAGGGACTGATGTGAGTGAGTTCTCTGTACAGCGCTGCGGAATTAGTGGCACTATATAAATAGCTGATGATGATGATGATGATGATGATGAAATTCATATGTCTTAAATTGAAACTAAAATCATTTTCTGGCATGGATACGATGTATGTAATGTATGTGTTTTCGGGTCCTAGGAATTTAATTACAGACCTTCTTCTAAAGGAGTAAAATTTGCTAATGTCATGATGTGGGATTCAACATCGTGATCTCCCTGACATTGTGGGTGGTCTTTCCTTTCCTACTCCCTCTAACTTCCAGTTCACTTATACAACTGCGTCACATACATTACAGTACGTGACAGTGCAAATCATTTGGAAAATCTGGTAGGCGTAAAAATGCAAACCCTCCACCTCCTTCTTACTATCACGCAAGATAGTATATGAACGCAATAAAATCAAGCAATCCTGGCATAATATATTGGTTATTTAAATATGAAGACTTTACCTGCTTATGTAGGCAAACTGGGGGTCAGGGCACTCTTGCTGTATATGCAGCACCTCTTAAAATAAATAAATCACACTGTAGGGAGAGGGCGCAAAAATAAATAAATAAAACATAAGCCACAGATGTAATGCACTGGTGTATATGTTAGTGTTAGTGCTAAATCCAAGTACGTCAGCAACAAACACAATCACATGCTTGTACGAGTTCCAATGCTTATAGCTCTTTTTTGAATAAATAGCGCTGTTCCCAGCACTGGATTGTTCAACAGCAGGAAAAAGAACTTTATAACCTTACCCTAGAAATCCCTACTCAGAGGTCCCGGGTTTAGCTGCTTCTGTCCCACCTATCAGCAGCGTCCATTCATCCACGTTAGATGCTGGTGATGATTCGCCACATCTGGAATGCCGGCGAGAGTACAGGCTACGGTGGCTGGTATATGACATAAAGGACCCAACACGTTTCATCTGTTCCATGGACATTTTCAAGGATAATGTATCATGCGGTGTACGGGCTATAAGTACCCTCCTTGTTCTTCTAATTGGTTAAAACTTTATTGGATAAAAAAGCTAAGTTAGTTAAACAATGACTCCATAGTAAAAAGAACGATATAAAAAGATAAAATAATGTATAGATGCCTATGTGGGCACATATACTGTATAATGACTACCTCAACAACAAAACATGAAAGTTAAAATAGAAGATCTTTGAATTTCCATTCATAAAAATTGCACTAAACTGCTAAAAAGGAGCCGAGATCAAAATCAGTGTTAAGTCCATGTGGCATTAAGGTTTTCATCAGATAGATCCGTAAGGCTTCTGCCCGCAGGGCCATCTTTTCCATTGGGCACGAAGGGCAGCTGCCCGGGCGCCCCACGGGCAAGGGGGCCCCATAGGCATGGCTCTTAATGAGAATAAATAATCCTGCAAAAGAAAAAAACCTGCAAAAAAACCTACAAGGGTCACTGAGCAAGTACATCTATCTATCTCTATATATCTATATCTATATCTGTATACATCTATATATCTATATCTATATCTAGGGGCCCCGGTGCACTGCTTTGCCCGGGGGCCCATAATGTTGTTAAGATGGCCCCGTCTGCCCGTGAAATATTCTCCAAATAATTGCCACCTCTCCAAAATCTTTGAATCTGTTAAATCTCCATAAATTTCAATCCCTTCGGATCACAAATGTGTACAGTACGATAATGGTTAGAAACACTGTGTGTGGTGAATCCCTTATGAATGTTGTTAGAGTGCTCGGAAATTCTAAGTTACCGTTTAGTCCTCCCTATATACTGCAATCCACAGGCACATTCCAACATATACACTCAACATATACACAACTCCTTCTGTGTTGCAATTGATATTACCATCTATCTTAAACTCCCTTTTATTTGAGATTTAAAAGATATTACAGGCCTAGTTGTGGACATGTTGCTGTTTCTATGAGTTTTACAATTTAGGCAATAGTGGAATCCTATTGATGTCCTCCTATTTTGTTTTCCTTCATTGCGTGGTATATAACTTCTAGTTAACATATTCGGAAGATTGTCTGCCTTCTTGTAAATGATCCTAGGTCGCTTTGGTAGGAATTGATGTAGTTCTTCATCCAAATTCAGAACATGCCAGGGTCGCTTATTAATGCTTTCCAGAGCTTGAGTGTTACCATTAAACTGCATAATGAAAGCAATCTCTGGAGTAAGCTGGTGGTCCTTTTGGTTGTATCTTAAAATATACTTCCAATCTAATTGTTTGACACTATCGAAAGCTAAGTTAATATTCTTTTCCTCATAATTTCTTTCTAAAAATTTGCATTTCAGTTCTCTTCCTTTTCAAAGATGTTTAAATCAGTGCAGTTCCTTCTTATTCTCTTGAACTGCCCTGTTGGAATGTGTCCAATACAATTACGATGGTGATTACTTGTAGCCAGTAGCAAATTGTTGCTGTCCACTTCTTTAGTGTAATTTCTTGTTTTTATACCATCATCCTCAATATAAATTGTGAGATCCAAAAAATTAACTTGTACCGGACTGGATTCTGCAGTAAATTCAAGATGGAGTGAATTGTCATTGATATAACTCAGAAATTTCTGAAGTTCTCCCTTTTCTCCTTCCCATTGAAAGAACACATCGTCTATATATCGCCTCCAGCATCTCAAATATTTTGCGAAGGGGTTGTTGGTCCATACGTTGCCAACTTCCCATTTAACCACAAACAAATTTGCATAGCTTGGGGCAAAACGGGTCCCCATTGCAGTTCCTTTTGTTTGGATGTTAGATTGGCCCCCATACCAGAAATAATTATGTTGGAGAATGAACTCCATCATGCTCATAGTGAAGTTTATTTGTTCATTCTTTAGATCCGTATCCGTGCATAGATAGTGATAGGAGTGTGCACAACTATCCCAATGTTGAATACAGGTGTACAGTGACTTTACATCACATGTACCAAGAATATAGCTATTTTTCCATTCTAGATTCTCTAAGACTTGTAGAATGGTTGTGGTATCTTTGAGATGACTTCTTTGTTCCTGCACCAATCCCTGTAGGAAAAAATCAATGTATCCTGACAGATAAGATGTAAGTGAGTCAATCCCAGAGACTATCGGACGACCTGGTGGATTTTGAATATCCTTATGGTTCTTTGGCAAATGATAAAATACTGGGATTCTGGGATTCTCAATATTAGGGTACTTAAATTCCTGTTTTGGTAATATACCCAGATGGAAGCCTTCCTCCAATAAATCACAGAGATCATTTTGGTATTGCATGGTGGGGTCTTTATCCAATTTACGATAGGACAACACTATTTATTCAAAAAAGAGCTGTAAGCATTGAAACTCGTATAAGAATTTGATTGTGTTTGTTGCTGACGTACTTGGATTTAGCATTGACACTAACATATACACCAGTGCATTAGATCTGTGGCTTATGATTTATTTATTTATTTTTGCACCCTCTCCATACAATGTATACCTGCTTATGGTTACAATTTGTCCTGAATAAAGCAAAGCAGTTTGTCAGGAATGCATAGGAAAACCGGAGGGGGGGGGGATTCCCAGTGCCTGGAACCCACCTCCCAGCCTGGGGTACTGTATGCTTGAGGTGGCTGGACCCTGCTCCGGTACCAGCCACTTTGAAAGTGGCAGCCAAGTATTGAAAGCAGCAAGAACAGGTAGGAGAGAGCAGGACAGTCTGTCAACTGTTCTGACACACTCAGGACTTTGTCCTGATTGTAGGGACAGTTGGGAGGTATGTTTCGCTTCACACGGCTCTGCTCGAACAGGGAGAGCTGTGTGCCCCTAACAGTAGTGCACGCAGCATTGCCCATGTAAAGGATGGGGATTAATATATAGCCACGCCCCCAAGCATGCTGGCCACGCCCACTGGTGGTGTGGCATGGAAACCCCTCTCTACAAATCCTGCGTTTGCCCCTGGAATGGGCCACTGACTCACCTGGAATAGGCTTGGACTGACCTAGGTTAGAGCAGAGAGGGGCCTTTGACTATTTTTGCCCCAGTTTTTTATTGTAAATGTTGGCACGTGTGAGACACATATGAATTACATGTATGCATGGTATAATCTGATAGGGATTTCTTTATAGGAACGTAAAAACACAGCTAAACAGAAGATTCTCAACAAACCTATAAATGTTAACATCCAGTCAGTGACTGTAGTTATAATAAATCAGTTTGTGCATTTTGATTTTTGTGTTTGTTCCTATTTAAATTTTAGTTTTCAGCCAGATCTGCACTTGATGAAATTTATAATTTTTAAGTGTAATTGTCTAAATTGTGATTTTATATATATATATATATATATATATATATATATATATATATATATGAGAACTTCTTTCTTGCTGCTTGTGCCTACTCTGAACCATTTATCCCTCTTGAGGTAAAAGCTCTCTGGTAAAACTGTCATTTACCTGGAAAGTGTTAAGGGACAATTTTCCAATCCTTAAAATGATTAAATTACTACCGCTAGCTCCTCTGTCATCTACAGGCACAGAAATAGTCCAGACAAATTACAGCTCTCAGAACGCTATTCAACCTTCAAATATCTTTTTAACAACCAAGTTTAGTAAACGATTTAGACGACAACCACAAAAGTTTTTTGCGGTCGATATGTTGACAATTTTTCAATTTCTTTGCATGTTGGGTTTAAACTTTATCAGGTAACTTCTTAAAATCCTGGTTATGTATTTGTAATGTGGATGGGTGCTTGTGGGTTAGCCCTGGGCACAGTTTCGGGTGCACTAGGTTTCAGAAATGTCCCCCGGTGGTTTGCATTGAGCCAACAGAGAAGCAGTGTCTGAGAATGATAATGTTGTTCTATCGTTATTATGTATCACCTGCTTAAATATTTTTTCAGAATCAAGGGACCAGTTTAAGGGAATTGAGAAAACTCGGTGGCACTGGATGACAGAGTGAGGGATCACTGGACAGATACTAGAGGGTAAATGTATCAAGCTGCAAGTTACCTGAGGATTTGAAAAGTGGAGATGTTGCCAATTGTAACCAATCAGATTCTAGTAGTTATCATTTATTTAGTACATTCTACAAAATGACAGTTAGATTCTGATTGCTATAGGCAACATCTCCACTTTTCAAACCCTCCGGAATCTTGAGCTTGATACATTTACCCCCAGGAGTTAGAGTATTGACTATTGTTGTTTGTATGTCACTGTAATTTCTGATTTTGCAGTTTATCTTTTGTAAAAGACGGGGGATAGTTTGGTGTCTTTTGTGGCTAATTATAATAGTTCAGAATGACTGATATCTACGTGTTTTATTTATATCTCCCAAATTTTGATTTTGTCCACTTGGGACAAATCGTACACTCCAGAGTGGGCGTGACAAATTGGGACAGTCCCATCTAAAATAGTAAAAATGTTTACTAAACATTTGTAAAAAACATTATTTATACATAATGGGCCTGATTCATTAAGGAAAGCAAAAAAAACGAGTAACTTTTCACCTGGGCAAAGCCATGTTGCATTGGAGGAGGAGGTAAATTTAAAATGTCTGTACAGATTCATAGTTGGGGTAGGGAATGTCCTAGATCAACCTTAAATTTCAGTGTATAAATAAAGCTATCAAGTATTTGTGTGCTACATCAAATACCGCCAGTATTTAACTTATGTGCAAAATAATAAACTAATTTGCACCCCTTGCAGTGTAATGTGGTTTGTTCAGCAGAAAACTGTGCTCCTTTTTTGCCTTACTTTCCTTAATGAATTAGGCCCAGTGTCTATATTCTGTTCAAAATGTGCCCATATATAATCCATAAATCCATTTATAGACGCAAGTACTAGTACAGACATTATAGTTGTCTCTCTCTCGATCACCCAGTTGTTGGTGAAGTTGGCATGGATTGCTTTTCCCTGCTCAGAGTACCATAGGAGGTTAGTTTTGCACCAAAGTAAAAACAATTAGATTTTGCCAGACAGGATTAGTTAAATGAGCTGATGGGGATGGAGAAGGAACATTTAGGGAAGTGGTGATGGATCTAATGATAGATCCAATGTCCCCTCACTGTCATGATTAATTTACGACCTAAAATAAGTTAAACCAAGTGGAGACGTTGAACTTAATGAAGGGGCTGGTTCTAAAGTAAATGAAGTTTGTACTGTGATTGTTGACGACTCTCAGAATTATTGCTGGTCACATCCCGGTGATATCTGGGAAGTAGACGGACACCTTGAAATGGTCTTGGCAGACAGGTAGCTATAATAAAAAATTAGTGCTCGTCCTTTGTGGTTCGTACGTGACCCTTTATACTACATGACCCTTACTGACTAGGTATTTCGGACACTTGGGAGCCCACTGGCTGTTCATTCAGAGAGCGAGTAATGGACATGTCTAGAGACTAATAGTATTGGTAAACTGTTACTTTGTTGTATCGTATTTATGGCTTCAATACAGCTCAGTAACACTGCGGCCGTTTGATCACCATCCGCTCCTATATCTCTCATTTACAAATCTTTGCTGCAGCTATCTAATGCCATTTTTCCATATCCAATCTCTCAGTACATTATGTACTAAACACCATCCCCTGTCTTTACAAATGTTAAATAATTGAACCCGTATAACCGATATGAGTGAATCTCTTTATATGTCCTCAGCACAACTCTCTAAAAGTCCAGAGATCTTGTGGTCAGAACCCCCAGTGCAGGGGCCAACGCAGGATTTGTAGAGGGGGGGGGGGTTTCCACACCACGCCACCAGTGGGCGTGACCAGCATGCATGGGGGCGTGGCTATAATATTAGACAGTGCTTGGCTGCTCTCCAACTCTTCCTATCCCCACAATATACATGGGCAATGCTGCATGCACTACTGTTAAGTGCACGCAGCTCTCCCTTTTCAAGCAGAGCCGTGTGAAGCGGGGGCAGGGTCCAGCCACCTCAATTATACAGTGCCACAGGCTTGGAGGGGGTTTCCAGGCACAAGGAAACCCGTCCCCCCTCGGTTTGCCTATGAAGCGGTAACATTTTTTGTGGGATAGTTTTGAACTTCCAAAGGTGGATTATAAGAAAGACTAAAGTATTTCCCAGATTTCATTTAGCTGAATGTTAACCGCTTATCATGTATCACATTATTCTGCAGAAATGGCTCTGGGAAATCAGGGGATTGTGGTCTCCTGGTACAGTCATGGGGAAATATTTAATATCTAACACTTTTTTGCAACAATCATTGTCATTCCTTATCACAATGATAAGGAGTGAAAGATTGTGAGCATTTATTGAAAGCGTTCGATAACAGCAGTCGCGATAAACAACTGTCACGGCAAACACACATTTATTTTACCTATGTCCTATGTTTTCCTATGATCACTATCTCAAAATAGCCACTTTTGCGATAGTGACCGGAGGGGAGAGCTGGTAAGATACAGTGAGGGATCCGAAGATCCCTCTACTGCAATGCTCTTTCCATAGGCTTCAATGGCTAACTCCATCTTCAGCTGATAGTTTAAAGACAACACTAAAGAGCACAGCTACTGACAACATGAATGCAGTATAATAATTCCAGTAGGGCGCGGGGAAGCCAATTATTGAAAGTTACCTGAGGTTAAAACCATCTTTAATCCATTACTATAAAACGGCAGTACTGCAGAGATAATACTATATGAAGTATGGAAATACGCAGTAGTAGCATTCATTTGTGTCAGCGAGTCTGGGGCCACAGCTATGAAAGTGCTACATTTTCTGATGTGATCTTAATATCTCTTTGTCCTAATTACATTTGCTGTCTGTCGGCCATAAAACCGTTGCATCTCTGTCCAACACATCTGCCCAATTCATTCAGTCGTATCCAAATCATCGCACTTCTCGTGCCAACCACTTTCCCATTGTATGTAGATAACGCAGCATGAAATCCATGACCCGCTTCTCTGTGGCACGGAGTAATGGCAGCATGCCAGTCACTGGCACACAGGATGCAGAGGTCTTAAGTTGGAGCCCCCTCCTCCCTGGACTTCAAAGCTGAATGACATTCTCCAGCTGCCCGGTGGCAGCGTCCTGTGCCCGCCTGATGTGAGGCAGCTCAGTCTGGCGGAGCGACAGATGTTGATTGCTCAGTAGCGGAGGTTTGATGTGATGCGGGAGCGGGCAGGGGCACCTGGACAAGTCTTTGCCACACAGAGAGGTTGTCTCAGTTACAGAATGACTTTTTGCCTGCCTTAAAGTGGCAGCTCATCCTAAACTAAAACTGTCATCCCTAATGAAAACCGTGTGTCTTTAAAACCAATAGCATTGTCTCCAGTTGTCTGGGTGTTAGAAACTAGAAATAACTTTTGCAATCTCAGTGGGAAAATATATTAATTTTTATACTACTAGATTGCTGCTGAATCTGTCTCCTCTTTGCATAGATTGGAATTAGGCAGGAAAACATGGAGGATGGTTTAACGTTTACTAGGTACAAAGCAGATTTCATTAGCGCAGAATGAGATCATCACGTCCTGACCTGTTGCACGATAGTTACATTAAAGGGATTTTATTATCTAAGACTTACATAATTCTCTCGATTTCAGGAGATATTCAATTAAAAAAATGTTTATTTAAATAAAGGGGTTTTTTTCAAATCGGATTAGCAGCAAAATAATAATTTTTGCGTTTTATACTTATTTTTAGCATTCTCTTTTTATATATAAAAGTTGAATGGAGAGCCCGAGTCTAGCCCCCAGTATCACCGCCTATCGGTGAACCGGCTGCGTTATGCATGCGCAGATCCACCAAGACTGGCGATATATTCTTGGTAAATCATAGTGATAGGAAGGTTTATGTCACTACGATAGGTTGCTACAGAGAAACGTCCCTGTTGCTACTTTTTGGTAAATAGACCCATAGCTGTGAAACCAGCTGTTCACAGTGTTGGAGCTCAGTTCTTGTATTTGATTATTTGTACAAAGTCAAACAATTTTTATCAGTGTAGAAAGGCCTGGTCCTGTGTCTCCAAAACCAGTACATAAGTCCTCACCGGACTTCTGGATAGGCTCAGCCCTGACACTGGTCCTCACATTATTCATTTTGATGCTAGTAAGATAGATTCACCTGTAGGAATGGTAAAAGAACGACGTCTATGGAAGGATAATTATATATTTACAACAGGAGCTAGTGGGAAATACTGTGGATGTCACCCTCCTCCTCTGTCTCCGGAATATCACTGCAACAATGGACGGAGAAAGCCAGGGATATAACACTCCGTCGCTGGGCCCCATGGCAAAATTTTGGGTGTGAAGAGGCGTCAGTAAAGCCCAGCACTGAATGCTGAAATGAGGCTTCGCTGCGCATAGACCAGCGCCCACACAGGACAGCAGAACAGGGGGCCCCGGAGAATTTCTGCACCCACCTTATCTCCGGGCCCAATAGCCGCCAACAACGGCAGTAATTCCGCTAATGGCGGGAGCTTTTCAGTCTTCATAGACCTGTCTGAAAAAAACCTGGGAAATGACAGTCATTATAACACGTTGGATATAATTGGCAGGTTCTCCGTACACAGAGGTCCGCTGGTTACACAGCGCTGCAGACTATACAGAAATCACATCACATTGCTTCATTTCCACAATCATTTCCGCCTGTTAGTGGGGAATCAAATTGGGTTTAATTATCTTTAAGTAATTTTTCTACAACCACCGTTGTTTCATCTGCCTGGTTTATTGTTCTGACATTTACGCTGCACAAAACCGTATTTAAACCTCTGCGATATTACAATGCTGACACTTATATTTAAGCAGGAATCGCAGTCATTGGATGATTGTTTTCTTTCCAGGGTGGAGTATAGAAATCCATTTATATTATTGCATCTCCTGATTGGCTGGAACAGTCGAGCTTTGAGTGGAGAATCCCACTGTCCCAACAGTCAAGACCCATGTCCAGATTGGACAAGGTGAGCGGGTGCCACGTACATCTACCATTGGTGCGTGCTGCCATGTAGGGTTCTTTTAGGGAAGGCAGGTTCAGGGCACCTTGGCACTAGAAGCGCTAGGGTCGCCCCTATATGACACCGTAACACCCACACTTTGTATGTGCGTCGCTGAGAAGCACACACCAGGACATATATAATATACATAATATAGGATAATTTTCTTCTACTTATTTTTTTCTTTTATCAGATCAGAAAATGATTTTAGAGATTTAAATCAACTGATGCGGAGACAGTGGGAATATATCCTGCCCACAGGACCGGTGATGAGTGGGAATACTCTGTGAAAAGTGTGACAGGTTTATGGGGCAGGGCTTAGGGCCAAGGGTGGTGGGCCTATAGCGCTAATAACGTAAATCCAGCCCTGAACCAATCATTGGCCGTAGGTGGAAGCCTTAATCTAATGGATCCGATCAACAAGTAATCTGCCACCAGTATAGTAATAGGCAATTAATAGGTAATGTGACAAACATTTGTCTGTCCCTTTCCCTTTAGATTGTAAGCTCTAGTGAGCAGGGCTTTCCTGTTCGCATTACCTATAAGTGAATATACCCCATTACCCATCCAGGCTATTTGTATTTGCAGAATTAAATGCTGCCTATTGAGATGAAGCGTTTTCAGATATTTTCGTTTGTTATTTGAAACCGTTTCCGTCCCCGCAACATAATCCATGTAGGTAACTAGATAGATCGATATAAATGTGATCGTCCTTCCAGAGTACAAAAACAAACTTATAGCTTAATTGACGACTGATGAAATTAATCCTAGTGTTACTTTGGTCTTAAAATATAATTATCACTGTTTATTTATAAGCTCCAGTGTCTGTTTCCAATTTTATACTTTAATTTTGTACTGTAAGGTGTATTTCACACAGTCCAAACATTATAGGAAATGAGTTTAAAGTCATTACATTGGGATATAGTTGTAGTATTCAACCTTCTCAAAGGAAAAATGGAGGCGTCGCCCATAGCAACCAATCAGATTGTAGCTATCATCCTCTATAATGTATCAGTTTTCCTGTTTGGAAGCTTTGATAGATCCCGTAGTTATTAATAATAGGAGCTGTTCTCACATAAACATTAAAATCAATGATTTGTTTTGCTTCACAGGAACACTGAACAATGGTAAAAAAGTAGCAAAAATTATCCATGGAGTAAAACGCAGCAATTCTCAATGCTAAAATGGTTATTCCATGAAATAAAATCTCATGTTCAACGGTACATTTATATTTAGTGTTTCTGCACAAGACATTCCTTTATCCGCACATAGATTGTAAGCTCTTTAGTGCAGAAGCTGACAGACCTGTCAGAATTTGGCCCCATCCAGCATTTAACGATGAATGTCTGACCTGATTACTTCACATCCTGTTAGCATTCCTTCCCACCTAGCTCAGTTGTTGTACTCGCAGCTGTCACTCGCAGAGACATGTTTATTCCAGAAGACATCGTTACTGGAAGGTTATGAGTTGTAGCGGATCTCTCCACAAACAACAGACAAGGGACCTCAGGCTGCCAGCCATACCTCTCTCATGTCTGTGTATGGGAAGAGCTAAACCCAGTCCCTCTGTGAGTGGATTGCACAGTGCATTCGTGGCAGTTTCACATGTATAATGGTTTTGTAGCTATTATATAACCGTGTGTTTAATAAACAGAGGGATAAGGGGAGGGCTGGCAAATTTTAGCCTGGGGGGGCAAGACTCGACTGGACGGGATTATTAGATTTTCAGAACTATCTGGCTGCAAGTGATAGATCAACATAAATTCATATAGCCATGTATGAGCATTATGTGGTTTATGCAATAACATGATGCAGAGAGCAATGGTGTGCTGTAACTATGGGCAACCAATCAGCTAGCTGCTTTTAGCTTCTAGTCACACTCATGAAAACATCTTCCAACATTGGTTAAAGGTGCGGGAGAGGTCACATGGTGCAGAAGAGGTCACATGATGCGGAAGAGGTCACATAGTGCAGAAGAGATCACATGGTACGGAAGAGGTCACATGGTGCAGAAGAGATCACATGGTGCAGAAGAGGTCACATGGTGCGGAAGAGGTCACATAGTGCAGAAGAGATCACATGGTGCAGAAGAGGTTACATGGTGCAGAAGAGATCACATGGTGCAGAAGAGATCACATGGTGCGGAAAAGATCACATGGTGCAGAAGAGGTTACATGGTGCAGAAGAGATCACATGGTGCAGAAGAGATCACATGGTGCGGAAGAGATCACATGGTGCAGAAGAGGTTACATGGTGCAGAAGAGATCACATGGTGCAGAAGAGATCACATGGTGCAGAAGAGGTTACATGGCGCAGAAGAGGTCACATGGTGCAGAAGAGGTCACATGGTGCAGAAGAGGTTACATGGTGCAGAAGAGATCACATGGTGCAGAAGAGATCACATGGTGCAGAAGAGGTTACATGGTGCAGAAGAGATCACATGGTGCAGAAGAGATCACATGGTGCGGAAGAGATCACATGGTGCAGAAGAGGTTACATGGTGCAGAAGAGATCACATGGTGCAGAAGAGGTTACATGGTGCGGAACAGCTTACATGGTGCAGAAGAGGTCACATAGTGCAGAAGAGATCACATGGTGCAGAAGAGGTTACATGGTGCAGAAGAGATCACATGGTGCGGAAGAGATCACATGGTGCAGAAGAGGTTACATGGTGCAGAAGAGATCACATGGTGCAGAAGAGGTTACATGGTGCGGAAGAGGTTACATGGTGCAGAAGAGATCACATGGTGCAGAAGAGATCACATGGTGCAGAAGAGGTTACATGGTGCAGAAGAGATCACATGGTGCAGAAGAGATCACATGGTGCGGAAGAGATCACATGGTGCAGAAGAGGTTACATGGTGCAGAAGAGATCACATGGTGCAGAAGAGGTTATATGGTGCAGAAGAGGTTACATGGTGCGGAAGAGGTTACATGGTGCAGAAGAGGTCACATAGTGCAGAAGAGATCACATGGTGCGGAAGAGATCACATGGTGCAGAAGAGGTTACATGGTGCAGAAGAGGTTACATGGTGCAGAAGAGGTTATATGGTGCAGAAGAGGTTATATGGTGCAGAAGAGGTTACATGGTGCGGAAGAGGTTACATGGTGCAGAAGAGGTTACATGGTGCGGAAGAGGTTACATGGTGTGGAAGTTAGCTGCTTCGGACAAGGAATAAGATCAAGTTTAGTTTTATTCTTATTGGGTCATAAAGCAGAGACTAAGAGCAGGGACTTATGGGGCACCTCCTATGTGCATGACCACACCCACATTTTGCATTCTACTTTGCGGGGTTGAGCATATTTTGTTACAGATGGTGCATTTCATTGATGTATTTTATTGATTCAATGTAATCGTAACTTATTACTGGGTTTATGGGTAATACGCGGCCCTTCGAAGTGTATCAGGTGTCCGTCACTGTGAAACAGAATTGCCTAAAATGTGCTCATTTGAGTCCTTTCCTTTAAAGGAGACGTCCTTTCAAGTATTGTTCATATTTTGTTCATTTATGGTTGGAAGACAACATTTAATCTTCTCCTGCAGCATTCAAGGCTCGTTCACACCGATCTGCTGCTGTTAATGCGATTTTCAGACGCTAATCGCTGACACACACATTTTTAAATAAGATGAATGGTTTCTTCTAAGCCTGTTCCCACCGCTGCATTCTAAAATGTTAGATTGCTGCATGTCCTAATACTCATGTGTTCATACACACTACTAGTACCATAGATTGGAAAAAGTGCGATACATGGAAAACACGTTAAAATCCATCACTAAAACGTGTAAAGTACATTTTAGTCATCGTGCATTTTTACCCGTTTTTCCAGCACATGCGTGGGATGAGCCACATTGATGCAACAAAATGAAACTCTGACCGTTCTCTTCTAGTGAAGTGGGAAATATATGTGAGCTCAGACTCCTATCTTTTCAATCTGAATTGATACTTGTAACTGAAATCTCCAACTCACAAGTAAATAGGATGAAAACAATTTGAGCATGTGCTTATGTTAACACCATTACAGATTAAATCATTGTCAATTTGGGCGTGTGAATTTTATACAAAATCAAGTGGTCTCTGAAAGAGGAAAGGAGTATTTTGCAGACTAATGAACAAATATGAGAGTGACATTTCCTATGAATGTTCAATTATAGGGGCATAAATCATTCTGCCCATTATTCCTCATTTATTTTGTGTATTTATATTAAATGAAGTGAGTGGTGCTGTCACATTGATTGTTCTGACAAAGGCAAATTAACGTGCTCCTGTTGAATACCCACATTGGGGGCTGGTCCAATATCCCTCAGTATGCAGCCTATCAGTTCGCTAGGAGCCAGTGACATCACTGTGTTTATTTGTGATGTCACTGGCTCGTCTTCTAAATATTGGTTTAAGCCAAACCTGATTATGGCAACTCTGAGCTGGTTCAAAATTGAAGTCCTGTTGCAGAGTGGACATGGCTCTGCGCCCATCCACATGGCAAAGAACACCCCTAAAAATGTACATTGTTCTCCTCTTTATCTAATTTCAATAATCACTCTTTGTAAACTGAGTAAATCCTGTAAACACTGCCCCCTAGTGGACACATGGTTGTCACAGATAGTACAATGTACTTAAGCCATAACTTTTAACCAGAGTATCCTTGTTTTCAAGAAGTTATATACAGTTAACATGGTAGATGGAAATTTAAATCTATCTGTCTGATAAATATATCTCTACATTTGACCAATGATCTGACAACCGAACAGTTGGCAATCAAGACTGACTGCAATTTATATAGCTATTAACAGGCTGGTTATCAGCGGTGCTCTGATATAAATGTATTTGCTGGCCCTATATATTATATAGACAGCGTCAGACACCAGAGGTCAGTCAGCCGCCACGGAACTTTGTATATATATAGCGCCACTAATTCCACAGCGCTGTACAGAGAACTCACTCAAATCATATGACAATCTAATTAGCATTTGACTATACTCTCAGTACGATGTTACTCAAACACTTCTATCAGCTGTGACACACTGAGTAACTACAGTACATAAAAATACTATATCCAATTCAATGGGGGGTTTTTTTGGTGTACGCAGAAGCAAAGCATTAGGTAGGAATATGGCAAATAATGCTCACTGCAGACCTGAAAATAAATATCACTGTGGAAGTAGCCTAATATATAATTGTTTCTAACCTATTTAGTTGTGAGCTGAAGATTTCAGATGACCTGTATGCATTCTGTGTTCTCACATCTTCCTCCCTTCTTTATTTAAAACAACAGAAGCCAAAACGACTGTTTTATTTTTACTTTGTTGATACAATGTTGCAGACATATACATACTTGCAAACACAAATATATACATGCAAATATATCATTACAAGAAGTTTTTGGGGGCACTGTGATGCTAAAAAGGTGAAATTTAAGTGACAAATATGTGACATGATCACTATTTTCGCAATTTATGAGTTCCCCAAACCATACTCAAATTAAACAATATTTCAGATTAATATATAATTACTTTGTAACTTGTTTTAGAGCTAATTTATTTGTTTTGGCACTTTTTGGGTGGAAATTAATATTTGTATGTTTGAAACAGCACTGACTGTATGACTTTGAAAACAGCACTTTGTTATTGTTAGTTATTATAAAGATATTCAATATTCATTAAATGAAAAAAAATGTTTACTCTCGTTTAAAGCTGATACTATTTCTCTTTGTGTTTGAAGGAGAATTTTTTAAAGCGTTTGTGTTTTTCCATGGTAATTTATGAATACAGCTTACAAGTAACTAGAGCATTGAACTGTTTTGGTGACCACATTCTATATGCTGAGCCTCAGTGGTGTCACTTGTTCCTGGTGAGTTGTACGGGCGACATTTGCCCTTTAAAACCTCAGATTTATGTTATTAAAAAATGGACAACTGGGAAGTTTCTCTTACTTTTTCTCTAGGACACTTTGATGGGGGAGGGGGCGCTACCTCCAGTCTCACATTATTCCACGCAGTGATTCTTGTTACAAACAAGTCAATTTGTAGCAGGTCCTTCCCTCAATCTCTCCTTCCACTGATTCCTGATCTCAGCACAGGAAATCAATACCCAATTTTAAGCACTGGAGAGTAGAGGAAATAAAAACAAGACACTGTTCATTTGTATAGTGTGATTGATTCAGCTTCTGTTCCCATCAGCCTGGGCACATGAGAGCCGCTTATTGAAAACACACTGCTACAATGGCGAGGGGATATCATATACTGAATTCTGTGTTCTTATAAGGCTATCTTCTGTCTACACTCGGGGCTATAGAGTGGTACAGTGGTTAGCAGTCTTGCCTATTAAAGTTATTTTATTGTTTACCAATAATCATTGTCTAGTGCGATTTGTGTGCTTCCAACTCACAAAGCGATTTATTAGCAAAGCAAAAGAATAACAGTTAAATAGATAAGAACAGTCGATACATACGCAGCGCCCTGCTGGATCCAGCTTACAGTCATTCAATCCTGAAGTCTGCGGTCAAAGAGACTGAATGCTGGTTCCAGAGAGCAATATATATACATTTGGTGTTACAGTAAATACAATACAGATGATTTGGCATGTTTCCATAGGTTCAGGCTCCAGGACAGTCCAGTACAGTGTAGTTCATAGGTCAGTTCAAACAACGCCCTCCAAGGGTGGGGGTCAGCTCTCCGATCAGATGCATACTAATCTTCCCGCCGAAAGCTTGTTCAAACTGGTCTATTTACATTACACACACACAATACCATTCTGATCACTAATTCCCTATATTCCATAACTAGCATACACGAGGTGCGGTCTCATAGCCGATGGAACCGGATTACCAAGGATAAATAGGGGATTAGAATGACACCAAACATGATATGTTTCCTGTAACCTGAACCTTAGATCTCAATAAAGTGCTTCTAACATTATCATATATAACTATAAATTCAATAACATTTGTTCAAAAACAACTGTGGGTTGGAACGATTATAAAAATGAACTATGTACAAGTGAATGTGTAAGTGTAAGTGTATGTGTGCGTTGTTTATCGTGTGATTGTGTCACAACACGTGGCGTATTGATCGCAATCGCTCGATAAAACAATATTAATCAATATAGTTTCTTTCATTCAATTATTTGACTTCGACATGCCTTACAGAGCTGGGTTCCATTTCATCATCATCATCTATTTATTTATATAGCGCCACTAATACCGCAGCGCTGTCCATTTCAAACATGATTCTATCTATATGGAGTATGTATGTCCTCCCCGTGTTTCTGCGGGATTTCTCTGTGTATTCGGGTTACCTCCCACATGCCCAAAAAACAAACTGGTAGGTTAGTGCAGATTAAAATGGACCCTAATGCTGGAATGTGTTTGTATGGAAGATAATTTAGACTGTAAGCTCAAAAGGGGCAGGGCCAGTGTGAAGGACTAGATATTCTCAAGGATAGTGAGCAGACAACACAGTCTCAAAATAATGACTATTAGCCTTCAGCAAATGTTCAGGATACAAGACCGGTCTGGTGCTTTAACATCTAGCGGTAGTTTAACCACTAGAGGCGCGGTTGTATTTATTGAAGTTTATGGCTGATAATTAAACTGTGGTTCTCTGTATCATTTATGGCCTGATTCATCAAGTGACACAAACTGAGAGCAATGCACATTTGTTTTAAAATGCACGTAATACGGGTATACGTACGCCTGAATACAACAAGGAGCGGATGTGAAGATACGTGCGCTGATGAAAACAGGTCTAGATCCGCTCTGCTCTACTACCTAGAACACTGCAGGATACGTCCAGTACATATGCGGAACATAACGCACAGAAAAAAAACCAATATTCAATTAATGTCACCTGTTAATAATATAGGGCCCCATTCATTAAGGAAAGTTAAGCAAAGGTAAGTAAGGCAAAACCATGTTACATTGGAGGGGGAGATAAATTTAAAATATGATGGCAGATTTATAGTTGGAGTAAGGCATGTCCTAGGACCTAGATCAAATAAATCAAGTATTTCTCTGCTACATGAAAAAAACAGACAGTATTTATCTCATGTGCAAAATAATAAACTAAAAATAATAAACTACTTTGCACCCCTTGCATTGTAACATGGTTTTGTCCAGAAAACTTAAGTAAGAAAACTTACTAAATTTTTGGCTTTGCTTTCCTTAATGAATCAGGCCCATAATCATTAATGTCAACACATTAAAAAAAAAAGCATAATTTTTTTACGATTTTTTCCCATGACATACATTTATGAGCACACTGTGAATGTCTACTGTACATAAAATACATTTATTATGATGTTATTAATGTCTACTGTACATAAAATACATTTTTACAGTTTCTCCTGATTGCAAACACATGTTCTAGCTGTATACACAGCCGTCATCACTAGTAATCGGCACTTACACCCGACCTGTAGCCGGAAAAAAAGATACGACTGAAATATAACTAACTTAGAGATGCCCAGATCTTGGATCGGACGCTGTTGCGTGCATTCAAACTTGACGCAACCTTACTGTACATTGACTACGGGCAAACTCCCCTTCCCCGCCACGTCCCCTCCCTGAATTCGTAGGATGTATTAAGTGCCCTTTGCGCTCGAAGATGAATTAAATGTTGCTGCGTTCTGTGGCGTACGGTCCGGTTCTGGGCAGAGCGATTGCGCGGATGATATGCACAAAATCGCCGTTTTCGTCCCTTGATGAAATCTACTATAAAGGTTAACACTAATGTCTTGTAAGGTGAGATGCTTGATCTGTATTTCTCTTTGTTTCCAGGACTGATTATCCACGAGGGACCCTCCGTTTATCGAATATTTAAACGATGGCAGGCGGTCAATCAGCAGTGGAAAGTACTCAACTACGACAAGTCGAAAGATTTGGAGGATCAGAAACTAGGAAGCAGCCAGCGGACAAACCAGCGTACTTCTTCCCAGACTAATAACTCCTCCATCCCCGCCGGCACAGCGAATAACTCCACCCCTGGCGACAGTGGTAACCATAGAAACGGCCACGCTAGCGCCCTGCCCGACCATCACTGTGTTTACACCTTCTTTCACATTCTCAGCCATCTTAGACCCCACGAACAGAGACGTCACACTAGCACTAACAGAGAGTTTGTCATGAGAGTGACCACTGTCTGAGGTTACCCCGAAGGCCTTATCTGGGAGACGTGTGCCTTTTATCTTGGAAAAAAAGAAAACACAAGGCCTCAGCCGGACCGTCTCGCAGGCGGAACGCTTTAAGGAGGTCCTGGAAGCTGATGTGGCGCTGGTCCCGCCCAGTCCATGGCTAATCCTGAAGTGCAATACTGACTGTATAGAGCAAAGACGTACAAGCATGATTATTGCACCCATCTCATCTGGTGGTACCTGCGGCCGCGGGGAGAGAAAACCGGCCTCCTACAACGGCCACCATTTCTCACGTTTCTGTTAGTCGGCTGAGCCTTCCGCTGTTCCTGTGCTCAGTTTTCAGCAGAAACCTCGCACAAGCACAAAGATGAATGAGTTAAATGTTTTGATAAAAAATAGAGACTCCGGGCTCCGGCTTTTTCGGCAGAGAATCTGTTGATTTTGATTTAACTAATGCCCCTGAGGTTTCCAAATCCCATTAGGGTTATTTACGCTCATTGCCTCACCCAACCCTAAGTAAATCAGGGCTGCAGAGAACGAGCCGGCAGAGATGAAGAGATCGAGCACAATTCCCTATTACCACCTTTATTCATCAGGAAAGCATTTGATGCTCGTGGCTGGGTTTCGGCATTCAAATTCTTTCTTTAGCCTGATTGACCCGAGGCGATAATTATTCACCCCGGTCTCTGTTAGTGTAAGAAATTACTGCCGAGGTCTAGCAAGTGATTTCCTCACACTTTGATGGAAGCGCAGAACACACAAAATTATCTTAACAATGGCAGGAAATTGGTGATTGCATCCATCTCTCCCCACACTGCATTCAGGCTGTCCGGGCATAAGCACAACGATTATTGCAATACATCAAGGATATTAATAACAAAATGGTTAGATAGATCCTCAGTCAAGAAAAATGTAAATTGCTCAACTCATAATAAGATGATCTGCAAAGTAAATGTAAAGAAAGGAGTCTGCACACATTATTTTTATTGTAAATTAAAAATTTCATTTATCCCTGCAACACTGACGATTAATTGCAATATTGCAACATAGTTCCCACTAACAGTGATCCTGTCAAAGCCCATTCTGAATTGAATAAGGAAGGGGGAGTAAGCTCAGTCTAGTGTCTTTTCAAATTAAACGGATACACGTCTGTTGAAATGTCCAGCTCACAAGTAGATAGGAAACATTTTTAAGGCATCAGAAATTAATAGGCAAACGCCACCCAAAACAAAATAAAAAGTTTCAACCCAATGCAAGTCATCTTATTATCAACTGGGCAACATGTAAGATGTTCTTTAAGTACAATTATCCACACATATTAGAGAACCCAAAACATATAACAGGTTCTCTGATGATGTAATGCTATATAGCACAGTGAGTGTTGATGTATTAATCCAGCACTAATGAAAATATTACTATATTAATACTGATGTAGTACTTTTGCTGTGATTACTTTTGGCGATATCACTGAAGTATTTCACTGCAGCAACAATGTAGCAATAGTTCAGCATTGAAGAACAGACCAGATTCCTTGTGGCTCCTGCTGAGCTCTATCTACAGACGATCCGTTGATACAGTTGCAGAACCTGCGTCAGTGTTACTGCAACTAGTAGTGACACATTTTCTGCTCCAGTACCCACACAGGGTGACAGACCCCGGGAGGGAGTATCCAAGCCAGCCAACAAATTTACAAGTTATCACCAGTTAGAACAATTTAGAAGATAATCCAAAACAAGACCTTATATATAATTATATTACATACCGTTCACAAGAAGTTTAACATTCTGTGCTTTTAAAATCTGTGACAACGATGCATTAAATCTGTTACTTTTCCTGACGTGTGTTAATGGGACCTGTAATTCATAAAAGAAAAAAAAAAATCCATAAACAAATACAAAGTTGAGAATTGTTGAGTAAACACAAGCTGGAGTGAACACTTGCTGGAGTGAGTACCTACTTAAGTGTGTAATTAATAGAGTGCTAGCTGGAGTGAGTATCATAGCAAGATTGGGCTGGCGTGAGTATACTCTGGAGTGAATATTGTGAGTATCTTCTGTAGTGATAAGTAATTTCTTCTGAAGTGACTATCTTCTTGAGCAATAAAATTAGTATCTTGTAACATGAGTATCTTCTAAGGTGAAGAGTGAGTATCATCTGATATGACGAGTGTCTTCTCAAATAGGTATCGGGTAGAGGTTTGAGAAATTTCTCCTGGAATGAAGAGTGAGTATATTTTGGGGAATATGGGGAACATATTGTAACCAGTATCTGCTGGAGTGATAAGTGAGTGTGTTGTGGAGTGAGTGTCTTGTGGAGTGATAAGTGAGTGTGTTGTGGAGTGAGTGTCTTGTGGAGTGAGTGTGTTGTGGAGTGATAAGTGAGTGTGTTGTGGAGTGAGTGTCTTGTGGAGTGAGTGTGTTGTGGAGTGAGTGTCTTGTGGAGTGAGTGTGTTGTGGAGTGATAAGTGAGTGTGTTGTGGAGTGAGTCTGGAAGGAGTATATTATGAATCAATAACTTCAATATCACGTGGAGCAAGTGTCTTCTAGATTGCATATTGTAACTAGTATCTCCTGGAGTTTTGAGTGAGTATCTTATATAGTGAGTATGTTGTGGAGTGAGTATCTTGTGCAGTGAGTATCTTGTGGAGTGAGTATCTCGTGGAGTGAGTATCTCGTGAAGTGAGTGTCTTGTGGAGTGAGTATCTCGTGGAGTGAGTATCTTGTGGAGTGAGTATCTCGTGGAGTGAGTATCTCGTGGAGTGAGTATGTTGTGGAGTGAGTATCTTATATAGTGAGTATGTTGTGGAGTGAGTATCTTGTGCAGTGAGTATCTTGTGGAGTGAGTATCTTGTGGAGTGAGTTTCTTGTGGAGTGACTATCTTGTGGAGTGAGTGTCTTGTGGAGTGACTATCTTGTGGAGTGAGTGTCTTGTGGAGTGAGTATCTCGTGGAGTGAGTATCTCGTGGAGTGAGTATCTTATATAGTGAGTATGTTGTGGAGTGAGTATCTTGTGCAGTGAGTTTCTTGTGGAGTGACTATCTTGTGGAGTGAGTGTCTTGTGGAGTGACTATCTTGTGGAGTGAGTGTCTTGTGGAGTGAATAACCAGTATCTGGGGAGTGTTTTGTGAAGTATCTTTTGCATTGCATATTGTAACCAGTATCTGCTAGAGTGATGAGTTAGTATCTTATGGAGTGAGTGATAAGGGAAGTGAGCATTGAGTGGAGTGAAATATTTCTGGAGTACATATTGTAACCAATATCTGCTTGAGTGATGAATGTTTTGTGGAGTCAGTGTCTTCTGGAATGAGCCTCTTGTGGGGTGAGTGTTGGGTGATGTGAGTGTCTTCTGGATTGCACATTCTAACCAGTATCTGCCTGAGTGGTGAGTATCTTGTAGAGTGAGAAAGTTGTTGAGTGAGTATTGGATAGATTGAGTGTCACCTGGAGAACATTTTATAACCAGCATCTACTTGTTTGATCATCTGTGTAAGAGAACATTTTAGAGTAAAGGTGTGTTGGAGTGAGAATTATTTAGGGAGGAAGTCTAATACCTGCTAGAACATAAGGTTTGATGAAGTAAGTACTGACAGAGTACATTTATTGTGGGTACCTCCTGGAGTAACACCAACACTACTGCAATTAATATCTGTGGGACAGAGATTAATAAGAGTTATGTGAGTGAAATGAGCATAAACTGAACTGAGTTCAGGCTGGAGTGGGCATCTGTTGGAGTGAGAACTAAAGTACCTCAACCTCAAGTGAGTATTAGCTGGAATAAGTTTTCCTCTCCTTTCCACAAACAAAAAATACTTATGTTATTGGGTTTTTATCCTTTTCATCCCAAAAGTACAAGTTACAAAGAGGATAAAAGATCACTTGTAATCATTCCTTCTGGATGCCAAAAATATGACACTGAAGAAAGAAGATATCACTGGCTGCTATATACCATTATAAATCATGAAACACAAATACAGCAAATATTAAAGTTTGTTTTCTTATCAATCGACAAGAAATTATTTAAAGGTCACAAATTTCTGGACCGACGCTCAAAGTCATTCCTGAGGGTGCTGTTAATAAATCAAAGGAATTACGAGGATATGTTGTAGTAAAAAACAATTTGGATTTATAATAATTTACAATAATTAAGAGAAGACAGGATAAACACAGGCTGAGGTAATGCAGTGCTGGGTAATCAGCCAAAGATAATACAATAATTAATACAGTAGTAGAGCAATACAGAACTGTAACAGGTGTGTCTGAAGAAATGCTGGTGCAGATTAACACAGAACCCAGTGATCACTTCGAAGCCCTACAAGAGAGCAATAGATAGTTACTACAGTCCATGCCTGGGAATACTGAGTTGAGCTGTATGAATAGCATAGATGCAAATTCAGGTATCAGGAGACAAATGTAGAGCCAGGAACTACTCATACAAGGTCAGGATCTAATAGAACACAGATACAGCAACCAGGAAGCTAGCGTGTCAAACGCTATCACTGTCAATGAGTGCAGGACAGGTGAGGATTTATATAGTAGAGTCTTCCAATCAGCACTCAGAGGAAGAAAAACATGAAGTGTTCTGAGTAACTGGCAGAATACAAGACAGATGTAAACCTAACAGCTGCTATCCACTATTTTATACAGAGGGGGGTGAATTACAGACTGTAATGCATGGCTGTTAGCCCAGCACCAGTTTACTAAAAAAAGAAATCCACCCTGACTTAAAGAGGATCCAATGCCAGGTTCCCTGTTGCCAAGTCGAGTTACCACACTATGTTTGCTGCTGTACGGGCTTCCTCTATACCTCACAGTTCTCCTGCTGTGCAGTCTGGACAAAGCCTGGGAGAAAGCATGTCTCATGAAGAGCCCCCTGGTAGCTCACAGGTAAATGGGGTCTTCGGGGAACTCTAATTTGTTTTGCTAACTGCATAATGACTACCAATCAGAAATGAGCTTGTATCTGTCTCATGTAAGTTAGACAATGGAAACAAGTGTCTTGGTGGTTAGTCTGGGTTCGTGCAAATTTTGCAAATAAATGCAATGGTAGCAGATTAGCCTGACAGTGTAGAATGCATTCAGGTCACAGGTCAAAATCTGTCCAGTCAGTATCAGCATCTCTAAATTAACTTCTGTGCAGAGATCCCCAAACATCTTTAAGGTGTCCACACATGTAAGTAAACTACTCAATATTTATATTCCGATTACAAGTTTTGAAAATCCAAAATAAATGACTGAAAAATCAGTCTTAATAAAGGCTTAAAAATATCTTGAAAATGTAATACTATTTTTTTCTTGTTGAACCTCCAATATTCCCAAACTGGCTACAGGCAAATAAATACACATCAACAAAGACTAAATAAAGACAAATTGTGATCAAGCAAAAAGTTCTATAGTTTCTAATAATAAATGAAAATAAACACAATTCTGTGGAAGATTTTGCTTCAATATTTACTGATTTCATTAACATCACAATTTTAGAAACACATATTTCTAACATGATACAAAGAGTAACCTGGGTTATCCAGTCAAAACAACATTGGCATCTTAATGAAAGAGGATAGATCAAGTTGACTGTAATTACCATTTCATTCCATTTTACCAGACAACAGTGTCAATTTCCATCTATTTGCACAACTTGAAAACTTGCTGAATTTGTATGCTGCATCTGATAGAGATTTCATTAGGCAAAAAATGACAACAGGAAGGAAAATAAATGTAACAAAAAATTAATTGAATTGAATGTAAAGCTGGGTACACACCTATGCAATCTTACTTCAGATACGATTTCTGTAACTATTTCACCAACGTCTGAAAGTCCCGATGATCATGCTGATTCCTGTGGACACACCTACACGATTTACCTTCAGATCTGTGATCTTCATCTCTCATAACCATCTGCTGATAAGATTGTGACTCTGTACACGCTACAGATATTTGTCTACACTGCTGGTCGTACACACTGCCACATTTGCCCGACAACCTTCCATCGTTGATCATAATATTTAGGAAGTTTATAAAACCAAATCAACAGACGCGATGTGTTTTGTTTACAAAAAAACATGATTGTTCGAGCGTACACACTGTTGCAATATCTGGCCAAACTGTTGTTTATCGTGTGATCTGCAGAATAATTGCAGTAATTTTCCGTAGTGTGCACCCAGTTTAAGGAAAGTTCACATTTAATAAAATCTGACATGGTTGGACAAAGTGTCTGCACTGAGGGTCACGAGATTGCTCGGAACATGACCATATTTTTAGGTTGTGTCTAAAAACAGTTGTACAAATATATAACAAACGCACCGCATGGAGCTATTATTTTTTAAATAACACCAGTGGATAACGGTTACAAAACGCACCCGGTGAGCACCATAAAAGCCTCGGTTTTGAACTGCTGGTGAACGGTCCGACCAGCGCACATCAGGACAGCCGCCTACTCTCTATTCTTGGCAGTCGCCTGCGCAAATTAAAAATGCGACTAATGGCGAAGAGATATGAAAAAATCTAGTCCAATCTTCTAGTACTTTAGTATCGCCCTTTTAGCCATATAAATTTCCTCTTTTTCACCTAAAAGATTACTGTCTTTGTCTCGGCCATGGCTTATATTAATCATCAATGTGAAGGGACACTGGCGCTGTCTGTATTACAGACGGCAATTTAGTGTATATGAAGTGTGATTACGTTTATATGAGTGCACCTGAAAATGCGTTTCTCTGCTGAACATGGAGGCACATAATGGGTTCCATTAAAAGTATAGGATATATGTATGTTAGGGAATTTAGACTGTAAGCTCCAATGGGGCAGGGACTGATGTGAGTGAGTTCTCTGTACAGCACTGCGGAATTATTGGCGCTATATAAATAAATGGTGATGATGATGATATGCCCCAATCTCCGCCATTTCTGAGCAAATCCTTTGTGGGCGGGTTCTCCTCCGCAGGTAGGCAACACCCTGAAAATGCTCCATTTCCAGTTTTCTATCTTATTTCAGCAATCTCACACATCGTTTCTGCGCACCCCCGCAAATTGTTGTTTCTGCGTTCACACCTAACTTCGTCAGGGATCAGTTCACTCTGCCCAACCCCTGCCTACTGCCTGGGCAAGGTCATCCTCCTCCACAAATGTCACCATTCTGCTCCACAAAACTCTGCATCCCCCCCCCCCCCCCTCAAGGGCAAATGCAGGATTTGTAGAGGGGGGTTTTCACACCACGCCACCAGTGGCGCGTGACCAGCATGCATGGGGGCATGGCTATAATTTTAGACAGTGCTTGGCTGCTCTCCAACTCTTCCTATCCCCATAATATACATGGACAATGCTGCGAGCACTACTGTTGGGTGCACACAGCTTTCCTTTTTCAAGCAGAGCTGTGTGAAGTGGGAGCAGGGTCCAGCCACCTCAATTATACAGTGCCCCAGGCTTGGAGGGGGGTTTCCAGGCACTAGGAACCCCACCCCCCCCCCCCCCCCTCGGTTTGCCTATGCCCCTCACGCTGGGACTTGAACAAATATTGAGGGGGGTACAGAGCTGCTTTTTTGGCACAGCGCTCCCATTTTGCAGTTTAAAATTGACCTCCAGCGTATGTAGGGTATACATTTGCTCATTGCTACTGCAAGAAATTGAATATTATTTAGCAAGTAACAATTCTATCAGTCTCTTCTACCCGTTATGACAAGAAGCAACGCAGCCTTGCAAGAAACAAAGAACTTTTGCTACGGCACAAATCCATGTTGATAAATTATAGATTGCCAAATTAGCACCACGTTTGTAACCTCCTAATTGTGCGTCGTCTATATAAACATTGTCATGAAATCATTTGACTCAAATAGCATTCCTTTAA
Source organism: Mixophyes australis (assembly GCA_036250195.1). Classification (NCBI taxonomy): domain Eukaryota; kingdom Metazoa; phylum Chordata; class Amphibia; order Anura; family Limnodynastidae; genus Mixophyes; species Mixophyes australis. Next base: position 154,107,859 of record JAVHZZ010000007.1, read on the forward strand.
TGGTGTGGGCAGTACCTTCCAGTGTATAAATCAGTATTTAGTTATTGCACTGAATAGCACCAAAAATGATGCTAAATAATTGGTCACCAAATGATTCAGAGTGATGTAATTCCTACAACACGGCACGGAGCAAAATGTGAGATCTTTTTGTATATATATCAGTTAATTAGCAGCTTCCTAAGAGAATACGTGTTCAGTTATTTTACTGGTCACAGAGACTGTTAGATTTCAAATGTACACGTCTGAAACATGTATTATTCATGTAGGATAAAAACCGAAGACATCGCTGCTCAGAAGGACTTACAAAGAGAACTTTACATGAGTTAGCAAGTAGTTGGATACAAGAACTCCGTATGACCCTGTGTCTGACTGATAGGGAGAAAATTACCTATTTATAGAACACGCTCCTGCACAGGAATAATAATTCATCACAAATTGCGGAATCTATGATTTTGTGTTCTTGATGGATATGAATGAAATCAAACGGTGGAACATTATTGGGTCATGTGACACTAGCTAACTAACTAACTAACTAACTAACAGTAACTAGTAACTGACAGTAACAGTAACTAACAGTAACAGTAACTAGTAGCTAACAGTAACTAGTAAATTACAGTAACAGTAACTAACAGTAACTAACAGTAACTAGTAACTGACAGTAACAGTAACTAACAGTAACAGTAACTAGTAACTGACAATAACAGTAGCTAACAGTGACTAGTAACTAACAGTGACTAGTAACTAACAGTAACTAGTAACTGACAGTAACAGTAGCTAACAGTAAGAATAACAGTAACTAGTAATAAATAGAAACTAGTAATTAACAGTAACAGTAGCTAATAGTGACTAGTAACTAACAGTAACAGTAACTAGTAACTAACAGTATCAGTAACTAACAGTTACTAGTGACCAGCAGCAACTTGTAACTAACAGTAACTAGTAACTAATAGTAACTAGTAACTAACAGTAACAGTAACTAACAGTAACTAGTACATAACAGTAACTAGTAACTAACAGTAACAGTAACTTGTAACTAACAGTAACAGTAAAAAGTATCTAACAGTAACAGTAACTAACAGTAACTAGTAACTAATAGTAACTAGTAACTAACAGTAACAGTAACTAACAGTAATTAGTACATAATAGTAACTAGTAACTAACAGTAACAGTAGCTAACTGACTAGTAACTAACAGTAACAGTAACTAATAGTAACTAGTAACTAACAGTCACAGTAGCTAATAGTGACTAGTAACTAATAGTAACAGTAACTAACAGTAACTAGTGTCACTCACCGGACTGTGAGTGCTACTTCTCGTGTGTTTAGGAACCGTGGCCGTCCACCATCCTGAGGGTCTGCGCATGTGCAGCCCTTTCAAACCTTCAGTACATGTTCCTTTTAGTTAATTGGCTGATCAGGCAACACTCTCTATTTAAAGCACCTGTGGTCAATACCTCGTTGCCTGATCTTGGAGTCTCATTCCCCATGAGCCTCTGAAGGTGTTCCTGTGTTTCCTCGTGTATTCAGCCCCTGCTGATTCCTGTTGTTCGTTTGTGGTTTCCAGACCACTTCAACTCTCCTGTGTTTCATCGTGACTGCACCAGCTGATTCCTATCCGCTGCCTCCGTGCTTCTACAGTTTCCAAACCACTTCAACTCTCCTGTGTTTCATCGTGACTGCTCAGCTGATTCCTATCCGCTGCCTCCGTGCTTCTACAGTTTCCAAACCACTTCAACTCTCCTGTGTTTCATCGTGACTGCACCAGCTGATTCCTATCCGCTGCCTCCGTGCTTCTACAGTATCCTGCTCACCTCAACTCTCCCGTGTTTCATCGTGACTGCACCAGCTGATTCCTATCCGCTGCCTCCGTGCTTCTACAGTTTCCTGCTCACCTCAACTCTCCTGTGTTTCATCGTGACTGCTCAGCTGATTCCTATCCGCTGCCTCCGTGCTTCTACAGTTTCCAAACCACTTCTACTCTCCCGTGTTTCATCGTGACTACACCAGCTGATTCCTATCCGCTGCCTCCGGGTTTCTGCAGTATCCTGCTCATCGCAACTCTCCAGTGCTCATCGTGTCTGCAGCCAGCCGATCCGCTGTCTCCGTGTGCTACAGTGTTCCTGCTTGTGTCATCTTGCCTGTCTGCATCAGATCAACGCCCCGCTGCTTTCATCTCAGCTAGACCGCCTCAACTCTCCCGTGTTCTCCAGGTGTCCAGTTCTATATACTACTGCTTCCTGAGTATTGTTTCATTCCACGCTGGTCTACCTACCGTGCGCTGCACCTACTTGGTTACCGCTTCCACCCTCCTGGGACTTCTCATCCTGCCGGCCTCCAGCCGTTCAGGTATCCCTGCACTTCTGTCTGACAGCCTGCTCTCCTGAACCACGGCATGCATACTTCTCATTGACTGTGCTGGTGTATTGCATATCTAGCTGGACTGAGTTGTTCTCCTCCGGAGTTTCCTATCCACTGAGACTATTGCCATCATTTGACTGTGTTTCCTTTTAGCCTGGATAGTTCTTGTGACTTTGTATATTTGTGCAGTGCTGCTCAGTTATTATTATTTTGTGCATATCATCGTGGGATCAAGTTCAGTGTGCCCGTGTATACTCTGCATTGCATTTATCTCCCCGTGCTCCTCCTCACTTATATATTTCAGTGGTACAACTTGCTACACGCAGACCACTGACTCCCCGGATACCTTCACCTGGATTCCATTCCCTCACCTAGACAGCGGTACAACTTGCTATACGCAGACCGCTGACTCTCATCACCTCCTCGTTATTTCTGGACATTCCTTCACTATAGCAGTGGTACAACTTGCTATACGCAGACCGCTGACTTTCATCACCTCCTCGTTACTCCTGGACATTCCTCCTCACTATAGCAGTGGTACAACTTGCTATACGCAGACCACTGACTACCCTCACGTTTCCTTGTCCATCCAGTTCCTCGTGTACAGTTATCTACCTATTACCAGTGCTGCTAGTCATAGACTTTCCTCGGGCATTCTCTTACCATCTGCTGTCTCCTGTTCCGTGATCACCCCGCTACCAGAGTACCATAATAGTAACTATACTGCTCTGGTAAGTCCATCATCTGGTGATACCTAGGTAAAGACTCCTAGTGCCCGTGACAACTAGTAACTGACAGTAACTAACAGTAACAGTAACTATTAACTAACAGTAACTAGTAACTGACAGCAACAGTAACAGTAACTAGTAACTGACAGTAACAGTAACTAGTAACTGACAGTAACAGTAACTAACAGTAACAAGTAACTAACAGTAACTAGTAACTAACAGTAGCAGTAACTAGTAACTAACAGCAACTAGTAACTGACAGTAACAGCAACGAGTAACTAACAGTAACAGCAACTAGTAACTGACAGTAACAGTAACTAACAGTAACAGTAACTAACAGCAACTAGTAACTGACAGTAACAGCAACGAGTAACTAACAGTAACAGCAACTAGTAACTAACAGCAACTAGTAACTGACAGTAACAGTAACTAACAGTAACAGTATCTAGTAACTGACAGTAACTAACAGTAACAGTAACTAGTAACTGACAGTAACAGTAACTAACAGTAACAGTAACTAGTAACTGACAGTAACAGTAACTCAAGCTATTAGGCTTGCGGCTCCTACTCTCTGAAACTCGCTGCCTCGCACAGTCCGCCAGGCCCCCACTCTAGGAATCTTCAAAAACAGACTAAAGACTTGGTTACTTAGCATGTCATAAATAACCAGTTAATTAATATTGTTATTACTTATAGCCTTGCTCTCCATCTTTGGGAATCTTTATGTTATTAATAAGCTGCAGTACCGTTGGATCAATAACTGTAACAGTTCTTTAGAGAACTGCGTGGTGAGGTGATCTGTCTATTTATGATGGAATGTCAAAGACAAAATTGACACCATTCGACAACATATTTCCACATGACAAATTCCACTCACTCTACCCACCTTTACCTACACTCCCCAATTCACCCTTAATTCATTGTCTCCAGTAACTGAAGACGAAGTCTCTGCACTCATCTTATCATCTCACCCTACAACCTGTCCACTCGACCCTATTCCCTCCCCACTACTCTGCTCCCTCTCCTCCACTACATGCCCACCTCTAACTCACCTCTTCATCCTGTCTCTCTCCACTGGCACATTTCCATCCCCCTTTAAACATGTGCTCATCTCACCTGTTCTAAAGAAACCATCTCTCGATCCAACCTCTCTCTCCAACTACCGCCCTATTTCTCTCCTCCTCTTTACCTCAAAACTACTTGAGTTATTAGTGCACAAACACCTGTCTCACTTTCTCTCCTCTCATTCCATTCTCGACTCTCTGCAATCAGGCTTCTACTCCCAATATTACACTGAAACTGCTCTCACAAAAGTGATCAATGTTCTACTTGCTGCAAAATCTAAGGGTCATTTCTTCATATTGATTCTCCTGGACCTCTCTGCTGCTTTTCATACTGTTGATCACCCTCTGCTCCTACACACCCTTCACTCCATTGGTCTTCATGACAAAGTCCTTTCCTGGTTTACTTCCTACCTATCGAACCGCTCCTTTAGTGTTTCTACCTCTGGCACATCCCCTCCACTCCCACTATCTGTTGGGGTCCCACATGGCTCTTTTCTTGGCCCTTTACTTTTTTCATTGTACACCTCTTCTCTTGGGGCACTAACTCACTCATTCAGCCTCCAATACCACCTCTATGCTGATGAAACCCAAATCTATATCTCTTCCCCTGACCTCTCTCCTTCTGTACTATCTTGTGTTACCAACTGTCTTTCTGCTATCTCCACATGGATGTCCCAATGTCACCTAAAGCTCAACATGTCCAAAAAAGAGCTTATCATCTTCCCTCCAGCCAGAGTCACCACCTGCCCTCAGATCTCCCTCACTGTCAATAACACCACAATTTCTTCGGTCTCCCAAGCCCGCTGCCTTGGTGTCACACTCCGCCCTCTGGTTTATTCCTCACATCCAGACTCTCTCCCAGTCCTGTTGCATCCACCTTAAAAACATTGCCAGAATACGCCCTTTTCTTACTCAACATGCTATCAAAACTCTTATCCATTCTCTCATCATCTCCCATCTTGACTATTGCAACCTCCTGCTATCTGGCATTCCTGAAACCCAAATATCTACCGTTCAATCCATCCTAAATGCTGCTGCAAGACTGATCTTCCCCTCTTACCGCTCCACATCTGCTGCACCACTTTGCAAATATATATGATATTATGTACCACCCACCAATAGCTATAAGGATATTAGAAGTTCTTTGACAATATACATAGGAACAAAAGCATGGGAATGGTGCCCAAATTTTGCAAATGCCACATTCATTGCTTTATTTATGTTAAATCTGTTAACTCCAGTATTTAGGTGTTTATGTATTAACCCCACTCTTTCAAGCACCTGCTATGAGCCTATAAATTGATTGAGCAGCTTCCACTTCTGTGTATGTATTAAAATGTGCAGGATTATGTCATGTTTATATCTCACAGAGGTTATGTTATCTTACTTAGAGGTTCAGTAAAACAGTGGTGCAAAAACTTTTGCCTACAACTGTATGTGCAGAACACAAAAATCAATATTTCCATTTGCAGCAAATGTAAACTCATTTATAGAAGTAATGCCTAAAGAATAGGGTGTGGAATAGATAATATATCCACAATGCATTTTTTTAAAAATTATTTTGTTGTGAAAATGTTACAAGAGCTAGCATTCTATTTCTCTGTTTTAGATGTGACTCTCTAGTCTATAGTACTCCATAGATATATAGTTTGGAATCTGCATTTTCTGTGTATTTAAGTACAGCCGCTTGTCCCGGTTTCACACAATGTCTGTTCTACCTGTCACAGGGGAAGATTGTTGGTTTAAAGAAATGAGAACATTTCACAGCGTATTGAAAGTTTCAAAGCGGTAGGAGGAGTTGTCATCTTATTAGGCGGAAGAATAGACGTCTTCAATGTAGACATGAAGTGTAGAGTGAAATTACAACCAATTATTATTCTGGCTCCGGTGCTGGGAGATGATGGAGGGAGAGTACAAGTGCTTCTCAGACCTGTCATTCTTCAGTCAGTAACTCGTCAAACACTGTCCTGGATTCTCCAGTGTGTATCAGGATATACCATAAGCTGAGGGTAGATATTATACAAGTCTAATTGTATTAAGTTTAGGGAGAAGATTATTTTTCCTTAGAAATAATTATTATCCAAAGTTTGACCTGCGTTATTATATAAAACCAAATGCAAATATAATCTGCAGGGTTCCAAGTTTTAGGGTGGTGCCTAAAACACTGAATGACGATGTAATGTCTTTCACTCAGTGTTTTTAATGGTCAAGGAAACCCCCCCCCCCTTCCCAGATAAGTCACAACTCCTCCATGTCTGTGATACACTGGGAGTGTGGCGCTGGTCTAGGAAGGAAAGAAGCAGCAGGGGAAGGGAGCTCATCACTTAAAGGTGGACCTCCGCCTCCGAGGGGTGTGCCAACTTGGGTACCCAGAGAGCCTCCGACAACCCTGGCCTGAGCTGACAACCATAATGAAGTGTTGAGCACCAGAGTCAGCCTGAGTTCCAATAGGGATGATCCAGAATCCAATGGTGGCGCGAGGAGTTCTAGATGCTGTCTAGACGTGAAGTGTGAGCTCGATGATCAGGGGCTGTCGGCCTGACTCATCCAGAGTCTTTACCATGGATGTTCTGTTGGAGAATCATCCAGAGGCAGGGCCGTCTCTTCCATAGGGCATGATCGGCAGGTGCCCGGGGGCCCTGCAGCCCTGGGGGGCCCGTCAGAGGCAGCTAAAAAAAAAAGTTCCTAAAAAAAAAAGAAGACAATACTTACCTTGCTCTCAGCTGGCGATCCGGCTCCCTCCATGGTCTCCTCCTCCGTGCTGCGCTCCGCAATGGATGTCAGGCAGGCGTGATGACGTCACGCCCGCCTGACATCCATTTTTCAGGAACTTTTTTTTTTTAGCTGCCTCTGACGGGCCCCCTGGGCTGCAGGGCCCATATATATAATCATTTTTTATTTATTTTTTATATATATATAGGGGCCCCCGGTGCTCTGCTTTGCCCGGGGGCCCCAAATGTTGTTAAGAGGGCCCTGTCCAGAGGTTACATGTGTGTGACTCGAGTCTGTCCACCAGGACCAGGAAAACACAGTGATACTAACCTGAAGTGGTACGCGGACAGAAAAGAGACCTTGGTAGCGCAGAGGCTGGAGAACATGAGAAAGAGCGGCGGCCGTAATCAGTCTGATTGTCAGCTCTGTGGATTAATTACGTCACTCCTCCAATGTGAGAACTAAGGGGCTGAGACACAGAGGTAGGTGCTCGTGTAAAATCTCTCACATTTCTCCACAAGCGAATGGCAGCTACAGATTTACTCTTTTAGTTAATTGTTCTTCTTAGCACAACATTATCTGCAACTTCAGAGGATGAAAGAACCAAATTCCCAAACGCCACTACCCCAGCGACACCCCCTTTCTGGATTTCCTCAGATCCCCTTCGCAGCTCAACATTTTGGAATAAGAATAAAAAAAAGATTATTTTTTTTTGTCTTACATATTTTTTTTTTAACATTCATGAGCTTATTATATAAGAGTCTGAGATTTGAATTAATCAGCTGAAAGAAACCGCATTGCCCCATTTGTTATTCATAAATAAGAGACAACTCCCCGGTCGCCTGATGTATCTGCGTATAACAGCGATTATGAGGACAGATCTATTGCGCTAACTGGCGGCTCAGCTGGCTCAATAAAATTAATAAATATTCAGATTATGCAAAGCTTTTTGTCAATTACTCTGTTAATAAGCAAAGTTCTCGCAGGCTATTTTATTTACGACCAGGAGATAAGATATACTTGTTTGATTGCTATTATCTATACCCTAATAAGCTATGGATTTACAATGACACTGAAATTAGAAAACAGAAACATTCAGAAAATATATACATAAAATGCAATAATGTTAGTCAGACTGTGGCTGTAATTGTACTCGGGCCAATGTTTCTAAACAGTGCTTAAATTTGTACACAGTAAAGAAGGGGGATGTATGCTACACCTATACTACAGGACAATTAGTGTGCCCAGCTTTGGAGCGGGTGTAACTGGCACTTAACCAGCCCCCTCCTGCTCCACAGACTCTCCACCGGGGTGCCCTGTATTGCAGAAAAGTCCTGGCCGTGTGGGACTAGTTCAAAAACACTCCTTCCCCACCCTACCCCCAATTCTGTGGCGCATTTTCGACAGTTTGGACTACATTTTTGTGAAATTGCTGCTTTTTTGGGCTTCCACCAAGCAACCAATGGTAGTCATGAGCAATTACGGCTTCTATTAAGTCCCTGGTGAAAATGTCATCAGACAATAGGGTATCTTTACTAAACTGCGGGTTTGAAAAAAATTGGAGATGTTGCCTACAGCAGCCAATCAGATTCTAGCTGTCATTTCGTAGAATGTACTAAATAAATGATAACTAGAATCTGATTGGTTGCTATAGGCAACTTCATCGTCGGACCACAGTACTGGGGCCAATAGGATGTGGCCGTTCCGACTGACTGCTGGACAACTGGGTTTGTCTAATTTGGCCACCTATGTGTGGGGTCAAACAACCAGAATTAAAAAGTCTCCATCAATATGAAATAACTAAAAAGTACGTGGGATTGTCAAGAGAATTTGTGATTGGATGTCTACAAGCGCTGTCCAGTAGCTGCTGCTTCCACTCACACACCAGCATCCTGGGTGTTTAAATCTTTTTTGCTGGTGGAGTCCTCCAATCTGGAGTTCTCCAGTCTTCATTTAACAGCAGGAACCACAGCAATGAGCAGGTAACAAGCCGTCACCTACCTGTTGTCCTGGGAGGGTGGAGATCTTGTGAGGGTGGGACAGGGTTGTCCACGTATACGTTCACTTCAGTAATGGTGCACAGATGTGAGACTAAGGCACCCGTTCTGATTTTTAGTCTGATGCATATTTAACACATCGTTACATGACCCAAAAGCTGGCTTAAGTTTGTGAGTTGATAACAACGACGGCTGAATTTGTTTTTTAATACAATCAATTTTTAGTAAAAAAAAAATATACATCTTATGTAAATGACAAGGTAAACAAATTATTGTAGTAGTGTGGGATATAATTCCCATAATTTAATACAGATTTCACTTGTCCGAAACATAACAGTGTGTTCACAATATTAGAAAAATCAAGTTTCTTAATCGAAATAGCTGTAAACATCAATAAACATACTAGTGTGGTATAACATTTAAGCTTTTTTGTAGGATAGGGAATGGGGGATATGAGCCGGGAGTGTATTATTACCAATTTTTTAGCTTGTAGTAAACGAGGGTATTGAGATGACACTGGAAAGATGTTCCTTGAAAGGAACCAGGTTTCAATTATTCCAGATGGTATATAAAGCGGTTTCTTTGAATTCCAGCCATTTGAAGCACAACAGATAATGCTCTTGGATCTTATCTTTTGATGAATAGATCAGATCGTCCATTGACAAGTAGATGTCTAATCGTTTGAACCATTCTTTAATGGATGGAGGTGTTGGGACTTCCAGTGGTCTGGTATTACAACCTTTGTGGCGTAATTGAGGTATTTTAGGATACAATTATTATATTATCAAATGGGTCATTTAGAGTCATTGAGCAGCCAAAAGTTCAGGCTCTTGGGTTCCACAATTCCGATGATTGCTTTGGAAATAAGCGTCACAGTATCACAGACGGCTGAATGTTTTGCATCTATACGCCAGATATAAATATGAACATATCTGAAAGTACGTTCAACGCAACAGAAAAGTTACTGTACGGACTCATTTTTGTGTTGCAATTTTATATTAACTTCTAAATCAGGCGGAAAAATCTTTAACTCACAACACTTATTACCCAAATTAACAGGACAAGTTAAAATAGACTCCTATAACTGTTCTACCTTGTTTCAAACCTAGATGGTAGTATGGGGGAAGGAGGAATATGAACAGAACAGACCAGTCCACAGGGGTGTTACAATGTTTCATTTAATAATTGTGGTAGTTATATCCAGATAACCACTTTATGTTCTTCCATCATATGGGTACATTTATACAAATATATGTAAATATCACAAGCAGCATTTCATAATGGACAAACTTGTAGTTAAGGTTTATACTTGTAATTAAGCTTTAAATAAATAAATACAAATAAATATTATATAAATATATATATATATATATATATATATATATATATATAATTGAACACAACAACGTTTTTCTCAGTAACTATAGATTTAATGTGGCTATTGGGCTACGCCGCTTCTCCTCTGCCTCCCCTCTCTGACTCGCCTTACACTGGCTTCCCTTCCCCTATAGAATCCTCTTCAAACTCCTCACCACCACATACAAGGCTCTCTCCCACTCTACTGCCCCCTACATCTCTAACCTCCTCTCCATACACACTCCCGCCCGCTCCCTGCGCTCGGCCAATGATCGCCGCCTCTCCTCCTCTCTTATCACTTCTTCACACTCCAGAATCTAAGACTTTTCCCATGCAGCCCCCCTTCACTGGAACAACCTCCCTCGCTCCATCCGTCTCTCTCCTACTCTGTGCTGCTTCAAACGTGCACTGAAAACTCACCTCTTTCGCAAAGCCTACCAACCATCTACTTAACCACCTCACCTCCTCCACTCGCTCTCCCTTCTCTCTTCTGGCTCCCCTTGTGCATGGTTCTGTCTACCCTCCTTTAGGATGTAAACTCACATGAGCAGGGCTCTCTTCCCTCCTGTCTCCTCACCTGTTCTTCGGCTCCATGCTCATTGCAGCAGCCTGCCTGGAGTTTCTGAAGTATTGGTATTTTTGTTTATTGTTCTGTACTGTTTCACCCTGTATAGTCTACTGTTTGTACTGTGTACGGCGCTGCGGAAATCTTGTGGCGCCTAACAAATAAATGATAATAATAATAATAATAATAATAATAATAATATTAACACCAAATGTCAGCAACAACCATTGCAATCCACACATGCAAAGAAATCAAAGATAGATGTCCATAAATTAAGTTTTGTGTAATAATGTGAACTAACACAGGGTAAAAGTATTGGACAGGCTTCCTGAAATTTCTTTAATACTTTGTACAAAAGCCTTTGTTGGTAATGACAGCTTCATGACGCTTCCTGTGTGGAGAAACTAGTCGCTTGCATTGCTCAGGTGTGATTTTGCTCGTTTCTTCAACACAAATAGTCTTCAAATCTTGAATGTTCCGTGGGCTTCTCCTATGAACTCTGATCTTTAGTTCTTTCCATAGATTTTCAATTGGATTCAAGTCGGGTGATTGGCTGGGCCATTCTAGCAGCTTTATATTCTTTCTCTGAAGCCAATTGAGAGTGTCCTTGGCTGTGTGTTTGGGATCATTGTCTTGCTGGAATGTCCGCCCTCGTTTCATCTTCAGCACCTGGTAGATGGCAGCAGCATATTTTTATCAAGAATGTCTCGGTACATTTTTCCATTCATCCTTCCTTTACATACATGCAGTATGCCAGTACCGTGTGCAGAAAACAGCCCCCACCATGATGTTCCCACCTCCAAACTTCACTTTTGTATGGTGTTTTTGGGGTGATGTGCGACGCCATTTCTCCTCCAAACATGGTGTGTATTGTAGAATCCAAAGAGTTCAATTTTGCTCTCATCTGACCACACTATATTCTCCCAGTATGTCACAGGCTCCAAATGTTGTGCAGCAAACTTTAAACGAGCTTCAACATGTTTTTCCCTCAGCAAAGGAGTTCTGTGTGGTGAGCGTGCATACAGGCCATGGTGGTTGAGTGAAATACTTATTGTTTTCTTTGAAACAATTGAAGCTGCTAATTCCAGGTCTCTCTGAAGCTCTCCACAAGTGGTCCTTGGTTCTTGGACAACTCTTCTGATAATTTCTTTCACTCCTCTGTCAGACATCTTGCGAGGGGAACCTGGCCGTGGCCGGTTTATGGTGAAATTATGTTCTTTCCACTTCCGGATTATGGCCCCAACAGAGCTCACTGGAACATTCATCAGCTTAGAGATCCTTCTGTAACCAATGCCAGTGTCAGTATGTGTTGCAACAATAAGGTAGCGAAGGTCTTGAGAGAGCTCTTTGCTTTTACCCATCATGAGATGTTTCTTGTGTGACACCTTTTAATAGGCCATCAGTTGTGGCTGAACCAGCTGGCAGGATTGCTTTCTAATTACTGATAAATTTCAGCTGGTGTCTTGGCTTTCCAGGCATTTTTGCATCTCCCTTTCTTCATGTGTTCAATACTTTTTCCCTGTGTCATTATTACACAAAACTTAATGTATCGACATCTGTGGTTTGATTTCTTTGCATGTGTGGATTGCAAGGGTTGTTGGTGACATTTGGTGTAAACTTCATTACAATAGCCACATTAAACATATATTTACTGAGGAAAATGTTGATGTGTTCAATACTTATATCAATATATAGTACTGCATAAAATGCTGCATTAAGTAATTGTTCAGATTTTGTCTCGAGATTGTAGAGATATACACTGATATTGTCCGCCTGGAGACTCTGAGGGGCGTATTCATTTGTCAGCGTTAACGCTGCAAAACGAGCGCTCGAAAAATATTACCGTTTATACGGTAATATTACCGTTTATACGGTAATATTGCACGCGAAAACCGTTAATACGGTAGTTTACTCGCGGATTTTCAGGGAGCTGTGAGCTGAATTTCCGCAAGTAATTACCATATTAACGGTAAGATTTTTCGAGCGCTCGTTTTGCAGCGTTAACGCTGACAATTGAATACGCCCCTGAGGGTCTGAGTCATTAAGGAGAGCAAAGCACAAAAAAGGAGTAACTTTGCACTTTGGCCAAACCATTGTTGCATTGGAGGGGGAGGTAAATTTAAAACGTGGGGACAGATTTATAGTTGGAGTAGAACATGTCCTAGATCAACTTTAAATTTCAATGTAAAAATAAAGCTATCAAGTATTTGTGTGCTACATGAGTAAACAGTCAGTATTTAACTTATGTGCAAAATAATAAACTAATTTGCACCCCTTGCATTGTAACATGGTTTGTCCCGGAGAACATTGACTCTTTTTTTTGCCTTACATTCCTTAATGACTCAGGCCCTGAAAGTCTTGATAATTTGTACCAGGAAGATACAACGTGCAAAATAACAATTCCGATAGAGGTGCTAATGAATTGGTGCCAGCATAGGTCTCTCCTGTTCTTATTAATTACACTTGTGACTGCAACAGAGAGACTCTTAGATCAGCAAACAATTATCTCCACATTTCACGAGCTGCTTGTCATGGTAATTACTGAAAGGACTCAGACCCCGTTAATAACCCTAATGGACTCCACACAATTGGATAACTTATTCCCTTGGAGAAATAGAGGTGAAAGGTTACATTATTTAGGCATTTAACAATAAATAATACTATATATGCTAATATTTTCTATTAATATTATATGCCCCTGCTGCCAATTGGTATTTTTACTTTATTTTATTATTTGAAAATTAAAATATTTTTCACTGTTCTATTTGATTCCAATCTAGAATTAATCTGACAATCCCTGTTGTTGCGTTAATTCAATAGAGAAAAGAACACGGTTCTATGCTGGTGTAAGTTTAGTTGTGTTTTGAAAAAGTCTTTCTTACCAACAAAATACAGACCGGGCCTCATGCATTAAGGATCGGATCGTAATCTGAATGCAATTTGGGTTTATAAAAACCGCATACAAATTGCACGCACGAGCGGCTGTATTCAAGTACAAGCGGATCCATTTAAATATGGGTCTAAATCCGCTCTGGCTCTACGTAATACGCTGTATGCAGATAGGACACAGGATACACACAATGATGTGCAGCATAAAGTCACATTAGAAAGCATGGGAAAACATATTAAATACATTAACACCTTCTTACATGAGATACATTTATCAGGATGTCGCTTAATGACTACTGTACATAAAATGCCTTTTTGCAGTTGCTGCTGATTACAAACACATGTTCTAGCTGTATACACAGCCGTCATCACTAGTAATCAGCGCTTACACCCGAGCTGTAGCTGGTGCAAGTGTTAGAACAATAAAACACGTACCTTAGTGACGCCAAAGCTTGAATTGGTTGCATGTGCGTGCGTTCAGCCTTGTCACGTCCTTACTGTATATTGCCTATGTGCAAACACCCAGTCCCCTCCACGTTCTGCCCTTCAAGGCGTAGGCAAATGTAAGCCCCGATTGCCTGCGGACGTGAATTGCATGCGGTTGCGTTCACTGGTCTTGTTTTGGTGGATGTGCAGAGTTATTTTACGCAAGATACGGCAACGGCACATCCTCTCCAGCTGATAATACTTAAGCCTTTAGCGTCCTGGCTATATAACATGAAGTCACAGTCGTCCATTTACCTTACTTCATTGACATTTCCTTTTGGACTGCTGCAGGATTTTTAAAGGGGTAAACAGCAGATGTGGAGTTGCTGGTATGTGCTTAAATTCTATACTTATAATGCATATTTATAAACCTTAATATCTGACAGTATTGGAATATTACACAGCATTATATTAGGTGCAGTCACGTTGGTTTCTGTGGATTGGGGGGGGGTAGTTTTCAAGCTGTTACAGAAAAGTTTTCTTACATTTTGACGATATAGATACTAGAGCCATATACAGGGCTGCACTGGACACTTTGCCATGTATGGCAATGTGCAGTGTGCACCATGGGCTGCTGCAACAATGATCTGTCATCTTTATGGCCTCAGTCCGATACAATATATGTAACACAGGCACAAATTGTCTCTTTCTAAAACCTGCTGGGTGCATGGAACAGGAAAAGATACATTACTGCCACATTGTTCCTGTTAGACACAAAATTGTATCAAATAATGTAAAATGTTTACTGATTATGACAATATCAAGAGAAAATTGTATAATTGTCCAAATGTGTCTTTTGGAAGGTAATTTGTGTAATTGGAATACCTGTTGAGAAAACAAATTGCAGTGTTATTGAAAAAGAAATCCGACATATTTATGTCTGTTTTGTAGCAGCATCACCGTAATTAAGGTCTGTATTTAAGATTTATGGCTGCAATGTAACATTATCTTTGAAAGTTTGAGAATAAATATAAGAAAATAGAAGATCCAAAAACATGGATACAGGAAGCGGCACAACCAGGAATTACTGAAGCAAAATGTTCAACAAACTACACCGAGGGACCCAATGCCGACCACACTGCACAGTCTCCCCCTCTACACTGCACAGTCTCCCCCTCTACACTGCACAGTCTCCTCTCTACACTGCACAGTCTCCCCCACTACACTGCACAGTCTCCCCCTCTACACTGCACAGTCTCCCCCTCTACACTGCACAGTCTCCCCCACTACACTGCACAGTCTCCTCTCTACACTGCACAGTGTCCCCCTCTACACTGCACAGTCTCCCCCTCTACACTGCACAGTCTCCTCCTCTACACTGCACAGTCTCCCCCTCTACACTGCACAGTGTCCCCCTCTACGCTGCACAGTATCCTCCTCTACACTGCAAAGTCTCCTCCTCTACACTGCACAGTCTCCCCCTCTACACTGCACAGTCTCCCCCTCTACACTGCACAGTCTCCTCCTCTGCACTGCACAGTCTCCTCCTCTACACTGCACAGTCTCCTCCTCTACACTGCACAGTGTCCCCCTCTACACTGCACAGACTCCTCCTCTACACTGCACAGTCTCCCCCTCTACACTGCACAGTCTCCTCCTCTACACTGCACAGTCTCCCCCTCTACACTGCACAGACTCCCCCTCTACACTGCACAGTATCCTCCTCTACACTGCACAGTCTCCCCCTCTACACTGCACAGACTCCCCCTCTACACTGCACAGTATCCTCCTCTACACTGCACAGTCTCCTCCTCTACACTGCAGTCTCCTCCTCTACACTGCACAGTCTCCCCCTCTACACTGCACAGTCTCCTCCTCTACACTGCACAGACTCCTCCTCTACACTGCACAGTCTCCCCCTCTACACTGCACAGTCTCCTCCTCTACACTGCGCAGACTCCTCCTCTACACTGCCCAGACTCCTCCTCTACACTGCACAGTCTCCTCCTCTACACTGCACAGTGTCCCCCTCTACACTGCACAGTCTTCTCCTCTACACTGCACAGTCTCCTCCTCTACACTGCACAGTGTCCCCCTCTACACTGCACAGACTCCTCCTCTACACTGCACAGTCTCCCCCTCTACACTGCACAGTCTCCTCCTCTACACTGCACAGTCTCCCCCTCTACACTGCACAGACTCCTCCTCTACACTGCACAGTATCCTCCTCTACACTGCACAGTATCCTCCTCTACACTGCACAGTCTCCTCCTCTACACTGCACAGTCTCCCCCTCTACACTGCACAGACTCCTCCTCTACACTGCACAGTATCCTCCTCTACACTGCACAGTCTCCCCCTCTACACTGCACAGTCTCCCCCTCTACACTGCACAGACTCCCCCTCTACACTGCACAGTATCCTCCTCTACACTGCACAGTCTCCTCCTCTACACTGCACAGTCTCCCCCTCTACACTGCACAGTGTCCTTCTACACTGCACAGACTCCTCCTCTACACTGCACAGTCTCCCCCTCTACACTGCACAGTGTCCTTCTATACACTGCACAGTCTCCTCCTCTACACTGCACAGTGTCCTTCTATACACTGCACAGTCTCCCCCTCTACACTGCACAGTCTCCTGCTCTACACTGAACAGTCTCCCCCTATAACCAAATCACTGTCAATACAAATAAACCAATTACAATGCAACAAATGATCACGTGACCATAACCTCCCTGGAATTTGGGAGCCTCCCAGAAATTCCAGGATAGTAGGCAAGGATGAGGTAGCCTAAAGTAAATGTTATACTCATTCTTCCAGGTTGTATGAAAGGAGAACCAATCAATTCAGCCAAATTACAGAGATCGCTGACAGTATTGTCCTCATTTGCCAGCAGTCTTCAGAGTAAGTAACGCCCACTGGAGATTCAGGCCAATCACAGTGCATGGAATGCAAAGGAGCCAACCAGGGAACACCAACAAATGTTGCATGTCTCTACCCCTCCAGCCCCTCAGACTACTGTACAATCCAGTGCGCATTGCGCTGGCTGTGTTGCTGTGTAGACAGTATTGCAGCGCTATTTTCCTGGCTTATCTTTTCAATTATATTCTCACACATTTTACATCCTAATTGCAACACAAAGGCCCCCACAAAAGTCAACTATTGTCTGCCCCCGGTCATTAGCGCCATAACGGAGTAGGAATACAATTCTTAGGGATCTCAGCGGCTTTATTCATTAAAATGCTACAAACGAGAAAGGGGAACATAAAACAGAGTCAAAAAATAAACATTTATTTAAACTCTTCAATCATTTATACAGCAAGAAGAAGGAATTGTGTCAGAGGGAGATACATCAGCATGTTCACAACAATCTGGTGTCAGCGGTAATGAGCGTGATAATGACATTCAGCGGACTGTCACCAAAACCCTCTCTCAGGGAAAGAGAAAATCTATTAACAATCCAAACAAATCTATTATGATGGGAACGATGGAGGAGTTTAAAAAAAAAAAAAAAAGGATGTAGAGTTAACCAGTTCTGCGATAATGAGAGAATAGTGGAGATTTTCCTGAATTAATATTAATAATTCACTGGAAGACGGTCGGCCAGTGACCAGAATGATCGGAATGTGCTTCATGAGGATGAGGGGGCTCTGGAACTCTGTTTGTTACATTTTGTGTGTTTGATGATTTTAATTAGATTATTCTAAATACACCTGGGAATACGCTCTCCTGTAGAGGTGCGTCTGGAAGGTACAATGTGCAGCCCAAATTATGGACCTGCGGACATGATGTCACTGTTACCCCGAGAGCCCTTCCCCACTAACTAGGCATGTGCACAAAAGTAGACACTGTCACAAAACAGCTTTATAATGTTTCTCAATGAACAAAATAAACAGAAAAAAATAAAGTTTACTTTGTACAGAATACAGAACTTAAAAGTACAGAACACAAAAACATTTTTTATGATGAGTTCCCTTAAGCTATATCTTAAAGCTGCACAACCACCTAAGTGGCAGAACAATTAAATTGCCCAATTTAAAATCGCTGAAGGGGGCGTGAGCACCAATCAGAAATACCTGATCTCTGTGGCTACCACCAAGGGGCAGACCTAGACTTTTTTTTTTTCAGGGGTGGGGGTGATTTTGCACAGCCCCGCTCCTCCTTTATTCTGATTGGAAGAGGATGATTCCTGCACGCTCCGACTGTGTTTAAAACGGCATCCTCTGTCCTCCTCTCAGCCGCAAGGCAGGCATATGTGGTGTGTGGCTAGTGGTAGGCGATTGCCCCCCCCCCTCCCCCAACTCTCCCCATAGGCAAACCGAGGGGGGGGGGGGGGTTCTAGTGCCTGGAAACCCCCTTCCAAGCCTGGGGCACTGTATAATTGAGGTGGCTGGACCCTGCCCCTGCTTCACACGGCTCTGCTTGAAAAGGGAGAGCTGTGTGCACCTAACAGTAGTGCACGCAGCATTGCCCATGTATATTATGGGGATAGGAAGAGTTGGAGAGCAGCCAAGCACTGTCTAAAATAATAGCCATGCCCCCATGCATGCTGGCCACGCCCACTGGCGGCGTGGTGTGGAAACCCCCCTCTACAAATCCTGTGTTTGCCTCTGCCCCCACCATCCTCTGGATCCCTCACTACCCATAACTCTCCTCTCCATCTGCAGTGTCGCACAGTCCCAGTTTTCATCCACAGCAGTGAGAAGTACCACTGAGCCCCATAAAATCGCCAAATGGAGCG
The DNA here is from genome assembly GCA_036250195.1 of Mixophyes australis. Taxonomy (NCBI): domain Eukaryota; kingdom Metazoa; phylum Chordata; class Amphibia; order Anura; family Limnodynastidae; genus Mixophyes; species Mixophyes australis. The sequence continues at coordinate 154,126,696 of JAVHZZ010000007.1, forward strand.
GTCTCAAGGATCTTAGGAGTGGAAGGAGCAGGTTAGGTGGTAAAACAACTTTAATTACTATTAACCTTAAAATAAGGACATTCATAGGATAACACTCACTACAATTCATTGACCTGTGCAATCAATATTGTGGGACATCACATGATTAAAGAAATCCTTAACCCAGCTGAAGTATATTAAGCCACAAATCTAAGTAATTTATTGCCAGGTTGAATTAATTTCCCATGAAAAACCAATTGTTTTCCTCTAAGCAAACTCCAAGTATCAATGACCAATTCGATTGTAATTAACTTGCTAACTAAATCATGTAGCAAATAGAATTGAATAGTTCAATGGCTTCAAGTAGATGCGACTGTGATGAGATACAATGTAGCCCCAGTAATTGAGCCCAGTGATAATGCGATATAAGATGTTATCTCTGCCAGTCAACCATCCGCAGTGATCTCATTAGCATGTAAAGAGAAACGTGTCCTATTCATAATAAGCGGAGATTACTGTCATTAAGGTTACATCAGCAGAGATATTTGGTTTATTTAGAGGAATTTTCAGCACCATCAAACTGCAGCAATCACGGCGAATCCAAAACGGTGAGAAAAATGTGTATAAAGTGTGTGAGGTTCTACTATAGAATAACATTCTCATTAGATTAATCTTTTAACGCTTTTTTTATACAACGCATTGAGGGAATAGCGCCCCCTGTGGTTCTAGAAAGGCAAGAGAGAGGGGTTTCCACTTTTTTACCACCTTGACCAAGGTGAACCCTATATGACCCCCAGGGGCTCCAGCATAACTCTGCTTAATAATGCCCACAGACAGGTTGGCAGAAATACATCACTGGCACCCTTTCAGAAACATGCCACCTGTTGGTGGTAACACATGCCACCAACATGGACCAGTTCTCCTGAAATTATAGTGTATGTGACCCCAAAATAGGCACAAAGCCCAATATCATCATCATCATCTATTTATTTATATGGTGCCACTAATTCCGCAGCGCTATACAGAGAACTCCATTGAAGCTTACAGTCTAAATTCCCAAACACACACACATAGACACACACACAGAATAGAGTCAATTTTGAAAGCAGCCAATTAACCTACCAGTATGTTTTTGGAATGTGGGAGGAAACTGGAGCACCCGGAGGAAACCCACGCAAACACGGGGAGAACATACAAACTTCTCATAGATAACGCCATGACCGGGAATCAAACTCATGACCCCAGTGCTATGAGGCAGAAGTACTAACCACTGAGCCAACGTGCTGCCCCAATACTCATCCGATTGGATGGTTACCCGCCACGTCCGTAAATGCAGTTGTAAACTTTCTACTGGCAGCGGGCAGCTTCTTACCCCACTAACAATCCAAAAGTGATCCCGCTACATGTTCTGAGTGTAGTACAAGTATACTGGCAATCGGGCTTTTCATCCCTTCAGAAATATGCCCATTAAGGTGGCCACATACACTACTCATATGGGCCAACTGTCCTGAAACTGTAGTGTCTATGACCCCAAAACAGGTGCAATCTCCCATATACATACGATGACCAGCATGACCACAGATCTGGTTGGAAGACGTCTACTATTGGCCCTTGAAAGGGGTCATCTTCTTACCCCACTAACAGTCCTCGGTGTGTTCCAAATGTTATCTGGCTACTTGGTCTGGGTGTGGTACAAGTACATCACTGGCAATAGGACTTTTCACCACTTCATAAATATACCACTTAAGGTGTCCACAGACGCCACCGATTTAGACCAATTGTCCTGGATTTGTAGTGTATGTAGCTCCAAACGGGCCCAATGACTACTATTGGCCTGCGGGAGCTTCTTACCCCACTAACAGGCCCCAGAGACGTAGGGTCAGTGCGTGTGTGTCCAGCTTAATACATAACTACAGTCCTGAGTCTTAGACGATCTCTCAGCTCAGAGTGGGTATTACAGAGAGAGCAGCATTGACAGAGGGCTCCTGAGTAGCGCATATTGAATGTTACGGATTATGCTGCTCTTGTACGATCCCAATGAAGATTTAAGGATGTTGTTTGGGAATGTGTTTTGTGCTGATATAAAGTTAGAAATTGCAATGACACCCGTACAACAAGTATAAATTGGATTTACCACACACTGCCTGTCTGAGAACAAATATATACACTTACTTAAAGCGCAAATGAGATTTATACACCGAGCAGATCTAGTAAATGGTTTTCACTCTTATTTTAAAGGATTTATGGCCAGATATGTAATGTAAATTATAACCAGAGGAGAAGCACCATCCAGACAGAGATAACTCTGAGGCCTGGAAATCACACAGCCAGGGGGCTTAACGGTGACATTTACATCTATAAACTGGGACATATAGTAGAGAAGACCCTAACCAAAGAGACAAGGGTTTAAAAAAGATGTCATTTGAATCACTGAACCAAAATGTAATGGAAAACAATGATGATTTGCAAAATATATTCCATTTACTTCTCGTTGCTGCCAAAGTTTCTATTTAAGTAATGATTTAGTGAAATCATCATCATCTATTTATTTATATAGCGCCAATAATTCCGCAGCGCTGTACAGAGAACTCGCTCACATCAGTCCTTGCCCCATTGGAGCTTACAATCTAAATCCCCTACCGTACACACACACACACGAGGGGGATACTATGGGCAACTTGATAGCTGTCAATTAACCTACCAGTATGTTTTTGGAATGTGGGAGGAAACCGGAGCACCTGGAGGAAACCCACGCAAACACGGGGAGAACATACAAACTCCACCCAGATAAGGCCATGGTCGGGAATCGAACTCATGACCCCAGTGCTGTAAGGCAGAAGTGCTAACCACTGAGCCACCGTGCCAGCTATAGGCATCTATAGTTGTTTCTCATAGTAGTCCTTACACAGGACAGGACATCCTGATATCCCTGTTTGATAATGAGTGGATTATTTGGATCCTAACATTAAGATAAATTTATATGTGCAATATCTCGTCCTGCTCACGTCGCAGGAATCCTTAACAACCTGCCCTCACCCCGGCCGTCCAGCAGCCCTTTATAGTAGGCAAGTTCAAGTCTGAGCTATTGTCACACAAGCGCCGATAAGCTCTCAGGTAATGCACCCGTCTGACACTAGCATAAGCATAAATTCCAATCACAGAAGTTAGCACATTTGGGGAGAGGCGATGAGCACATATTCTACCACTTTGGAAAGATGAATTATTTTATTAGCGTCTATAGATGGTATAGTAAATGCAAATATGCAGACAATTTATATTCTCTATTCAGAGAGACATTTGCCCATATTTTCGGGAACATTTATAAGAAATATATTTTGCCTTTCTCATCTACAGTTCACTAGAATGAGGCACAGAAGACAAGCACTGAAATTAATATCCGGTCATCATTTTGCTGAATATATCGACATTAATCCTAATAAAATGAATAATAAAATTTTTCTCCAGCTGCAGCCGCGGAGACCTGTTAGTCTGTGACTAATGATTTGTGAATTCAGTTGTATCGCAATTCTTTGATGTTTCTATACACTGCAGAGAGAGGGCTGACATGTACAAATTGTCACGAGCCACGGCGGTACTCACAGCCGCCGCGGCTCGCTTCTCATGCGCCCCAGCGTCCCGGCCGTCACCTTGACGACCGGGACGTCATTTCCTCTTCCTGTCCGGCCGTTACCAGGGCAACGGCCAGACGCTAGTACACTAGCGCTGCGTCCCGGCGGTGCTGGTAGCCGGGCGCATGCGCATAGCAGGCAGCCTGTGGGCTGATTAGGCTTATTAACAGGCATTAGCCTGCAACTGTGTAGGTCAGGGGCAAGCCCTGATTGGCCCTGCTGGATACTAGTAAATTAGCCTGCAGGAGTGTGTTCAACTGCTGATTGGTCTGTGTCTGTACTTAAGGCAATGAGGTCTGCTGCCTCATTGCCGGTTATAGCTTCTGTGCTCCAGTCTGCTGACCTGCTTGTTCCAGTTCCTGTATCCTGTATCTACGTTTGACTTCCCGTGTATGACCCTTGGCTTCGTATTGGACTTCGCTTGTGTTTCCTGTGACCCTGATCCTTGGCTTGTTTACCCGTTCTGCTACTTTGCCTGTGACCTCTGACCTCAGCTTGTTCATCATTACTGTTACCTGCTGCCGGCCTTTGACCTCTGCGTGGACCTGACTCTTCTTGCCTGGGTTCTCCCCAGCCGGTACACACTTCACGACCCTCTGTCAGTCTGCAGCCCAGTCTGTCCCCACCATCAGGGGCTCCAGTGAACACCTGACTGGCAGAGTAGACTCCGGGTTGTGTTGTGCCGGCTGGAGGGGTTCCTAACATTATAACCGGCCCACTCACGGAGACAGGATTAGGATGGATGCAAGTGGATCCACACCGTCTCCGGCACAAACCATAGCAGGCCATGTTGAGTCTTTGTATCAGATGATGCAGGGATTGGCTGAGCGTATGTCTGTTCAAGAAGAAGCCACAAAAGCTTCACAACCTCCTCCAGGTCCCATCTGTGAGCCCAAAATGAATTTACCGGATCGGTTCTCCGGAGATAGAACCTTGTTTCGGAACTTCAGGGAGAGCTGCAAGCTCTATTTTCGGATGAGACCCCGCTCCTCCGGTTCAGAGCAGCAACGAGTTGGGATTATTATTTCCCTTCTACAGGGTGACCCCCAGTCCTGGGCGTTTTCTTTGCCACAGACCAGTCCGGCCATGCAGTCCGTAGACTCCTTCTTTGAGGCATTGGGTTTACTGTATGATGACCCGGATCGAGTGGCCTCCGCAGAAGCTCATCTACGGTCCTTGAAACAAGGCCGACGGTCAGCAGAAGAATACTGCGCGGAATTCCGTAGATGGTCACCTGACAGTGGATGGAACGACCCTGCCTTACGTAGTCAGTTCCGTGTCGGCCTATCTGAACAGATTAAAGATTCGCTGGTGCAATACCCGTCTCCTAGCTCTCTGGAGGATCTGATGCACCTCTCCATTAAAATTGACAGGAGATATAAAGAGCGGAAAACTGAAAAGGAAACGTCATCTCCTCCATCCGCCTTCGTTCCTATCTCCCAGGATGGTGAGGAACCAATGCAATTGGGAGCATACCGTCTTTCCTCTGAGGAAAGAGACAGGAGATGGTCACAAGGCTTATGTTTATATTGTGGTGCAAGAGGCCACTTCTCCCGTTCTTGCCCAAACAAGTCGGGAAACGAGCATGCCTAGGGAACGAGGGGAGAGTTCACTTAGGTCTACAAATTGTCTCCCAAAAAAATGCGGTATTGGTTCCTGCACAGCTCACGTTCAGTGCTTGTTCTGTGGGTCTGGCGGCCTTCATTGATAGTGGAGCTGCAGGTAACTTCCTGGACTTCGAGTTTGCCCGCTCTGCTGGAATTCCGCGGGTTAAACTCAAATCCGCCATCACGGTATGTGGCTTAGATGGTGCTCCATTGCCAGGCGGTAAGGTTACCTGGGAGACCCCGCTACTACAATTGAGGATTGGGGCTCTCCACTCCGAATCTATAGTCTTTCGTCTCATTGAATGCCCGTCAGTGCCTTTGATTCTAGGTCATCCTTGGCTATCCTGTCATAACCCTGTCATAGATTGGGCAAAAGGAGAGATTGTCCAGTGGAGCTCTCATTGTTCACAGTCCTGTTTGACAGTACCTCTACGTGTGGTTCGGTCCATTCCGGAGCAGCTTCCCTCCCAGTATCATGACTTCTGGGATGTCTTCTCTAAAAAGGATGCTGATATTCTACCACCGCACCGGGAGTTCGACTGTGCCATCGAGTTAATTCCAGGTACTAAACTACCCAAGGGACGTTTGTATTCTCTCTCCGGTCCAGAGACCAAATCCATGCAGGAGTACATTGATGAAAATCTGGAGAAAGGCTTCATCAGGCCATCTAAGTCTCCAGTAGGGGCTGGGTGCTTCTTTGTGTCCAAGAAGGACGGTGGACTCAGACCATGTATCGATTATCGGGGACTGAATATGATTACGGTTAAAAACACCTATCCGCTTCCTCTCATCTCTGTACTCTTTGATCAATTAAGAGGAGCAACGGTCTTCACAAAAATCGACCTTCGTGGTGCTTATAACCTCATACGCATTAGAGCAGGTGATGAGTGGAAGACGGCGTTCAACACGCTCTCGGGCCACTACGAATACTTGGTCATGCCGTTTGGCCTTAGTAACGCTCCTGCTGTGTTCCAGGATTTGATTAATGAGGTGTTACGTGAGTTCCTGGGACACTTTGTTGTTGTCTACTTAGATGACATTCTCATATATTCCAATTCATCGCCGGCACATTGGAGTCATGTCAGACAAGTCCTACAGAAACTACGGGAACATCATCTCTACGCGAAACTCGAAAAATGTGAGTTTGAGGTTAAGAAGGTATCCTTTCTTGGCTATATAATCTCTTCAGAGGGTTTCTCTATGGACCCCACCAAGGTCCAGGCAATCCTGGATTGGGTACAACCCAATAACCTCAAGGCGGTCCAGAGATTCCTAGGATTCGCCAATTATTACAGGAGATTTATTGGCGGTTTTGCTGACATCGTGGCTCCTATCGTTTCCTTGACTCGCAAAGGGGGTGATCCGGCTGTTTGGTCACGGCAAGCAATAAATGCATTTAAAACCTTAAAGGAAGCTTTTGTGTCCGCTCAGGTCCTTAGACACCCGGACCCAAAGGTACCATTTATTCTCGAGGTAGATGCTTCTGACGTCGGTGCTGGAGCTATCTTGCCACAAAAGGATCCTCAGACTCACCGCTTGCATCCATGTGCCTTTTTTTCCCGCCAATTCTCCTCAGCAGAGACCAATTATGACGTGGGAAATCGAGAATTACTAGCAATTAAATGGGCCTTTGAGGAATGGCGACACTGGTTGGAAGGCGCTGCACACCAGATCTCCGTTATAACGGATCATAAGAATCTGCAGTATATTCAGTCAGCTAAACGCCTAAACCCCCGTCAGGCTCAGTGGTCACTGTTCTTCACCCGATTTAACTTTATTATCACTTATCGTCCTGGTTCTAAAAATATTCAAGCAGACGCTCTGTCTAGAAGTTTTCTGGCACATCATGCCCCAGTCACTAACCCAGAGCCTATTGTTCCTGTATCCATGGTCCATGCCGGATTAACTCAAGATCTGAGCTGTACCTTACAAAGATTTCAGAAGTTGGCTCCTGACAACACTCCGGTAGGACGGTTGTTTGTCCCAGTTCATTTAAGGAAGACAGTTCTTGCTGAAGCACACAACAGTCGGACTGCTGGACATCCTGGCATCTACAAAACACTAGAGATACTTTCCCGTACCGTATGGTGGCCATCTCTGTCTGCCGACGTCAAAAGTCACGTCCTGTCCTGTGAAGTTTGTGCCAGGAACAAGGTTCCCAGGACTCGCCCGGTAGGGCAGTTAGTTCCGTTAGCCGCTCCTGCTAAACCTTGGACACATCTATCCATGGACTTTATAGTTGATCTACCACCCTCTGCAGGACACAATACCATTTGGGTTGTGGTAGACCGGTTTAGCAAGATGGCGCATTTCATTCCACTAGCCAGGCTTCCTTCTGCTCGAGATTTGGCCGTCCTGTTCATTCAACACATTTTTCGCCTCCATGGACTCCCTACAGACATCGTCTCCGATCGGGGTTCTCAGTTCATTGCGCAGTTCTGGAGATCATTCTGTACCCTCCTGGGAATCAAGATTAGTTTGTCATCAGCGTACCACCCTCAGTCAAATGGGCAGACTGAAAGGGTTAACCAGTCTTTGGAGAAGTTCTTGCGATGCTACACGTCGGAGTTCCATGACAACTGGTCCTCCTTGTTGCCCTGGGCGGAATTTGCCTGTAACAACTCCTGTCACTCCTCCACCAAAACCTCTCCGTTTTTTTGCAATTATGGTTTTCACCCCAGATCGAACTCTTTGTATTCTCTCCAGTCCGTTGGTATCCAGGAGATCCGTTCCACTGCCAGGGATCTCAGAGTTATATGGAAGAAAGTGCACTCATCTTTAAGACAAGCCTCACTTGTTGCAAAAAAAAATTCGGACCGACACCGTACCATCTGCTCTCTTAAGGTTGGCCAGAAAGTCTGGCTGTCTACAAAAAATATCAGGCTGAAGCAACCTTGCAAGAAGTTGGGCCCTAAATTCATCGGGCCGTTTCCCATCATCAAGCAGGTGAACTCTGTTGCATTTAGGTTAAAAATTCCGGGCTCGTTAAGAATTCCAAACACATTTCATTGTTCTCTGTTAAAACCAGTTCTTTATCCAGCTCAAGCCCAGTCTTCAGGCAAGCCACAGAGGTACAGTGTTCAGAAAATCTTGGATTCCAAAAAAGTGCAAGGACAGGTGCACTTTTTGGTACAGTGGAGGAACCGCGGGTTAGAAGAACGCTCTTGGGTTCCGCGGAGACAACTCCATGCTCCCAAACAATTGAAGGAATTCTTCAGGAAATTTCCAAGAAAACCTGGGTGTCGGGGTCCCTTGACCCCTCCTCAAGGGGGGGGTACTGTCACGAGCCACGGCGGTACTCACAGCCGCCGCGGCTCGCTTCTCATGCGCCCCAGCGTCCCGGCCGTCACCTTGACGACCGGGACGTCATTTTCTCTTCCTGTCCGGCCGTTACCAGGGCAACGCCCAGACGCTAGTACACTAGCGCTGCGTCCCGGCGGTGCTGGTAGCCGGGCGCATGCGCATAGCAGGCAGCCTGTGGGCTGATTAGGCTTATTAACAGGCATTAGCCTGCAACTGTGTAGGTCAGGGGCAAGCCCTGATTGGCCCTGCTGGATACTAGTAAATTAGCCTGCAGGAGTGTGTTCAACTGCTGATTGGTCTGTGTCTGTACTTAAGGCAATGAGGTCTGCTGCCTCATTGCCGGTTATAGCTTCTGTGCTCCAGTCTGCTGACCTGCTTGTTCCAGTTCCTGTATCCTGTATCTACGTTTGACTTCCCGTGTATGACCCTTGGCTTCGTATTGGACTTCGCTTGTGTTTCCTGTGACCCTGATCCTTGGCTTGTTTACCCGTTCTGCTACTTTGCCTGTGACCTCTGACCTCAGCTTGTTCATCATTACTGTTACCTGCTGCCGGCCTTTGACCTCTGCGTGGACCTGACTCTTCTTGCCTGGGTTCTCCCCAGCCGGTACACACTTCACGACCCTCTGTCAGTCTGCAGCCCAGTCTGTCCCCACCATCAGGGGCTCCAGTGAACACCTGACTGGCAGAGTAGACTCCGGGTTGTGTTGTGCCGGCTGGAGGGGTTCCTAACACAAATGCGTCATTAAAAACTGAAATTAGATGTATCAGTTCATCTGTGAAACATGACTCGATGTATCAATACCGTCCTGGTAAATGGAAGCGTTCATCTTGGAGAAATGATTGGCCGGCTCTGTTATGTGCTCAGCTGAATAATCACACGGCTCCAGATTTATCAATAGTCCGGGGAGGAGAGGAACCAGCTCACTGGATATGACAATGTGCATAGATCAGAGACGTGTGACAAATATCTGCCGCACTCTCTGGGTAAACAGCCATCGTCCTCATGTTTCCACAGACGGTTTATTAAAGAGGATTTATATTCCCTAATCTTTTGTTGACTTAAAGCATAATTGCATCATTAAAAAAGGAGAATTCTTAACACAAACATATAGGGCCTGATTCATCAAGTCATGTATCTGCCGATGATGCGCATTGTCCGCAAAATCACTCTGCGCATGTCCAGAAACGGGAGAACCGTCTGTAAGCGCAGCTCTATCCGCTACGTTGTCGAATGCAAAGAGGTCAATTACTACAGGCTGTGATTTCGGTGAGTGAACCAGGTAAGGGGTCGTTTTGCTGTAGTCAATGTACAGTAGGGGTGTGCCAAACTCGAGTGCATGCAGCCACGTCCGATTCTGGGCATCTCAAAGTTACTTGTTTTTCTGCCGTATCTCTTGCTCCAGCTACAGGTCTAGTCTAAGTCCTGATCAGTAGTGATGACAGTCTGGTCTACAGCTTTAACATGTGTTTGGAATTAGGAGCAACTGTAAAAATGTATTTTGTGTTCAGTAGACATTAACAACAGCCTAATAAATGTATTTCTTTTGGATAATTTTTTATTTTTAATCACTTTTTTTTAAACTGTTTTATCATTAACATTAATTCAAGATTTTTTTATTTTCCTGATCATTCTTTTGCGAATTTATGATCCACGTATGTATTGGACGCATCCTGTAGATCTTCTGTAATAGATCAGAACAGACCTGTCCCCAAATTCAACAGCGAACCTATGTTCAGATCCATGACTTGATGAATTCAGATGTACACAAAGCCTAAATACACGCGTATAATACTGACCGCTGGTTGCGCTCAGAATACGTACCTTGATGAATCAGGCCCATCTCCGGAGCAGAGCTGACAGCAGTGGATGTCTTCAATTCGGATGATGTACGCCAGCTTCAGCTGACGTACATTATCAAGACAAGTTCCCGAAAAAAAACATTTTTCGGGTCTTGTTAGATTGCGGCCAGAGCAGTCACCATTCTGTTGAATGGTGACTGCTCGCAAAAACGATCAGGAGTGCAAAGCAGCAGATATCCATGATATCTGCTGCGATGCACCTTTAATAAATTTGCGGAGGGCACATCGGGACTTTAATTCCACGGTAAGTGCACAATAGTGCACTACCGTGATTTGTTAAATATGCCCCTAAGTGCCTTCACAAAGTATTAGTTTAGGGGTGTGCACACTTATGCAACCTGGTGTTATAAAAAATATATATTTTTACTTCCTATAAAAATGACTATTTATTTTTCTCTTGAATTTTGGGTTCACATTAAAGATGATCTGACACGATTTATTTCAGGCTTTATATCACAAACACCGCCAATTTCAATAAGGGTGTGTATACTTTACATAGCCACTGTATACATACGGAACTGCACCAATTAATCAGACAGACCCTGATGACTACAGAATCTTTTTTAAGCCGTGAATTCTAAAGTAAAGTTTCCTGCTGTTGTACAGAACTGATTAGGATTCTGCAGCACTTACAAACACTCATCAAACCTGCCTCAATTCAGGAGGTAATTATTATGGCTTTTGTGTGTGTTTATGCTTATAATTTGCTATGGAAATGATTCCTTTCATCTTGTGCTCATCGCGCTGCGGAAAGCAAATCATTACAACTGACCCCGACTAGCCGAATTATCCAGCAGCCTACGGAGGACTCTGTGCACCGATTCCGTGTGTGATGAGTAATAAGAGTGAGGTGGAGGGGATGTGTGTTCTATCAGTGTGACGAGTCTCAGCCTTGTATATAGTGGGGGGGGGGGGGGGATAGAAAGCAGATATAGGGGCACATTTATCAATATTCACATAAAGTGAAAAGTAGTTTTCAATCCTTATCGCAATGATAAGGATTGAACTACTTCTCACATTTATGTACAGCCCTGCACAGAAACAGCAGTTCCGAAAAACTGCTGTTTCAGTGATAAAAGAATCATACTTACCCCCCTCTTCGGAAGCGCTGTCTTCGGGTCTTCTCTTCACTCTTCAATTGCGCATGTCCAGTTCCAAGAACTGGACATGTGCACACAGATCCCCTCTCTGTCTCTGCAACGATAGTTGCAGAGAGAGCGCGCTGAGTGACAGGGAGGGATCATGTGATCCCTCCACACATGCGCTGTCCAGCTCTGCTCTTCGGAGCAGAGCTGACAGCATTAGATTTCTTCAATTAGGATGATGTACGCCAGCTTCAGCTGTACATTAACATGACAAGTTGCCGAAAAATATATTTTTTCGGAACTTGTTAAATGCCGGCCCCGAGCAGTCACCATATGTATGGTGACTGCTAGCAACAACGAAGTGCAGAGAAAATTACTGGTTTTCGAGATTGAACAGTCCGATGGAGTTTTCATAAATATCAATTTGAGACTTCCATTACCTAATTACACGGTAAGTGCACGATAGTGCAATACCGTCATTTGTTAAATATGCCCCATAGGACGATCAATTTCTGCTTAAAACAAACCGTCATTTAGACAAATAATGATTTGATTATTCAGATAAGTTTAATGGGATATTAAATAGAAATTTGGACTGTGGGTTCATACCAAGGTCACGGCCTATAGTTTTAGCAGCAAGATTTCCCCCTTTTCTGGAAAAAAAAATACTGGCCTCTCTGGGATGTTTCTGCCCTATTAATAACAGTGAGGCCCATTTTCAATGGATAGGTGACAATGGGCCCAGAAATCTGAAATATACGCAGGGGGCCTGATTCATTAATGCAAAACGAATGTATTGTGCATTTTTATAAAACGTATGTACATCGGGGTATACGCACGACTGTATACAACAAGGAACGGATGTGAGGATACGTCTGGTGATGAATACGGGACTAGGTCCGCTCCGCTCTAACAGACACTGTAGGATACGTCCAATACATATGTGGAATATATAGTCACAAAAGCACGCACAGAAAAATAAATATTTAATTAATGTAACCTGTTAATAATATAGTCACTAATGTTCCAAAAAATACATTTATTAGGATGTTATTAATGTCTACTGTACATAAAATACATTTTTACAGTTGCTCCTAATTACAGAGTAGCCCCGCCATGATGCATCTTAGCAGTACATAAATATTCATCACTGCTATGTGCAGCGATGCATATTTAGTTGCACCGCCTCAAATTGATGCATAGCCCCCTAAATATAAAAAGTTAAAACATTTACAAGAGGCGAAAACATCTTTAGAATCCCGCTGAAGACTGCGTACAAAATAGGTAACACGCCATCAGTGTACAAGTCTTCAGACCCCGCACTAAATAACCGCAGCGCAGTTCTACATAAACTAACCGGTTTCTAGAACAATCGCTGTTGGCTTCCACTCATTACTAAACGTTGGACTCGCCAGATGTCGCTGTTCCTCAGTGCTTATTGGCTGTCAGGTGTTTGGTAAACTACCCCTGTGATTAATTGTGAGGAAGATCAACGAGCAATAATAGTAAAAGCTGTAGTTTATTTGTAACTGTACTAAAAAATCTCTGATTATCTTTAGTTACCGGTAGGATATATTTATCTATTTTACAGACACACTAAACCGCCCATAACCCCCTTGCTTCCCCCAAACAAACTCCTGCAATTCTTCTTAGACGTATATGGGTACCCCGGTGGGGACCGGTACATAGCTTAAGGGATTTCTCCGGCGTTAACCCTTTGTTAAAAAATGCCATCACTTTGGCTCTTCGCCTCTTGTGAAATAGAGTCTGCTGCATTTTATGTGCAGGAACACAGGGCAGGGTTATATTAACTCATAGATGCACAGAGCGGAGTCTTGTGGGGACATGGAGAGAGGATGAGGCCTCTCTACCTCCAGTTACGCCCCTGCTGGTTACATTCCTTATCCCTGTAATAAGCCGCATCCTGGAAGAACGCTGTGTATTATTCTAGAGAGATAGAGGCTCCTTCCACGTTCTGTCTCCCACCCACCACTCCCTGCTCTTTTCTTCCGCAAATCCCAGGATGTTTCTCATCCATTTAATTGTACCCGTAGGGTTTCTGTCCAGCCAGAGCAGCATTGTCTCTGTCAGATCATAATAGGATCAGACACCGAGACAACTTCATTAAAAGATCATCTAAGCTCATGGTATCTGTGATACAGGACGCTGTCTGACTAACGGCTGCTCCGGAGTCTGGCTGAGCATGGAGGTGGCATTAAGGAGAAGGAATTTGTCTGCCATATCTGCTGAGCGTCACGTCCCCGGCGTGCCCACGAGTATGAGCAGAGACTCACAGATTCGGGATTAGTAATATACTCTGGTATGACAGGGTTCAGTTATCACTATGATGTCTCTGGGATGTCAGAGTATTACTGATACAATGTGATACTGATACATACTGATACAATGTGACATCATTAAGCCTTGAACACAACCACCATTAATACAATGTTAGTGAAGCCAGCCACAAAATCTCACATTGTGCATTGAATTAAGCCCTGTGGTGAGCTTACTTCAATAATTTATTTCCACATTTTTTGAAATGAACAGTGAAATTGTATTATGATCCAATGTATGTTTTTCCACCATCATTTCCCACTGAGTGAGTGATATTTGGTGATGATGGCGTATACTTGCCTACTTTCGGCAAATGCATTCTGGGAGAGGGGCGTTACTAGAGGGCAGGAGGGGACGGGGCATGACCAAACACGTCATATTGGCCCCACCCCCGCAACGGAAATGCTGTTTTGTCACGGGGGACAGGGCCAAAATGACACGATTCACCGCAAATCGCATCATTTTGCCCAGGCAATTGCGGGATGCGGGAGACTTGCCTGCTCTCCCGGGAGTCCGTGAAACCGACCCGAATTTCGGGAGTCTCCCGGATATTCCAGCAGAGTTGGCAAGTATGTGATTGTGACCTAAGGGAAAGATTCAATTCAGCGCGAGGTGTCTACGCGATGTCCACGGTGACACATTGCGCCGATTTTATGGCAGGAGGAACGACCACTCAATTTTTCCCGCACCCCGTAGAGGTGTGCAGAAAAATGTTTGGAGATTCCTACCCATAACGGCTGGCCAATTGTACAGCCGGACATGTGGGGGTGTCCGCTCACCACACCGCCAGAAGTTGAATCTCCCTCTAAGAGCAATCATCTCTATCTCCCTGTGGGCAGTCTTGTCTATCATTGTACTGGCCAGAAGTCTTCCTTCTGAGATAACAGTGGACTGCAGTGTGCGGCTACATCACATATCAGAGGTTATTTGTGAAAACTGACGCACCTATTACGATGCAAAAAAAATGTAAACTGTGTTTTGCTGCCACCAAAAGTGAGACTGATTTATTTTTCTGTGCAGTCATGAGGAATTTTAGCATTGAAATCCTCATGCTAGTGTTTAGTTAATTGGTTCCAGTTCCAATAACTGCAAAATAGAGACATGTTAATTAAAAATATAAGTGACCTAGTAGGTCGTGATGGTTTCAATAACCATCTATAGCAAGAATCTCATTAATGCAAACACAAAATCACAATTCAATTCTCAAGTTCTGTTACAGTTGCTGTTAGAAATCTACGTGTCTCTATAGTAACAGAGATGCTGTGATGGGATTGGTCGGAGGCATGCACTGACGGGGCACAGGTTTGCCCACAAATAGTTTGATCCTTACAAATAGTTTGGTCATTACCGTAACAGTCAGACAGATGGATCTTAAGGAATATTAAACAAAAGAAAGAAAATTCTCCACAACAGACCAATATTAACTTAGCAAAACTAAGTTATGATTATTGCTAGATTGCAGATTATTTGTTGGTTTAGTTTCCATTTAAGTGATATTCAAAATATATTTACCCCCTGAGTTATAGCAAAGTAGAAGTCGCCAGCCCCCCGTTTCTTAGGTTGCTGTGGGCAAACGGGAATCACTACCAGATCTAATCATGGCTGGTATGGGGATTAATGATCCCTAACTACAGCTTGGTTTCTAATCATATTTTAATCTATGTAATTCCTTTCTAAATGGCCATAAAAACTAAATTATAAGATTAATTTGTGCCTGGTTTCAGCCAGATGTAATAGAACTACATGACCCATCAGTCCTTACAGGCCAAAGGTAGTTTCGTAGCATTTGGAGCCTTATTTAGTTTCTCACTAAGTAGTGATTTGATGGGGACCTTGCAAGCATCCTGGATTGAAGGAATAATGGCATGTGGGGGGTATGAAGATACCAGGTTTATCTGGCCCAATTATACCCACCTCACGCTGGCTGGCCACCCAGGGGTGACTTACTATGCCAGAGAAGCATACCCGGTACCTTCTAGGGATCCTATAGTGAAAATCGTTACAAAAATACAACAATACATTTATTGTAATAAAAACAATCACCAGAATTCTATATACAAACAGTAAATAAATTACCACAATATCTGTCCCTTACCCCACTAGCTTAAGGAGTTATAGTCACCTGGTTGTCCTAATAGGATGCTCAGTCCAGCAGAAGCCTGGGCTTCAATGCTGAAGGGTTTCCCAGGATGGAATCAAAATCAGTAACAACCTCCCCTGGGTCTCACTCTATCCACTATACCCTGTAGTGTTCTCAGCTCCAGGGGCTGGGTCAGGGGTGGTCTTAGATAGTGGGATCCTCTGAAAGTGGCCGTCTGTTAAAAGGGGCTGTCACAGGGCTGCCCCTTCTCATCCCAATACCTCCATTGCTCCCCTGCTGAGTTGACTCCAAGGTGTCTAGCTGAGTACAACCTGATACAATGGGGACATCCTCAGGTTATTAAAGGGCAAGGCCAAGGTGATTAAGTGACACTCCCCGTATTAACACCTTTTTCAGCCAGAACGTCCAGCTGATCAGGACTTCCTGTAGAGAATGGAGGGAGAATGTATGCAGCTACACCCCCCTCACGTGTATCCTGAAACTGAACCCCACCGAGTCCTTACCCATAACCGACCTGGCATCAATTTAATAACAATGTAGAACGGTATCACTGCAATATTAACAATGCACATTTTTACAATGGGTAACACATAGTGAGTAAGTCTCCTATATACTCATGGCTACAATGTTCCCTCATCCCCTTGTAATGAGACACTTCACTTACAATCTGGTGAGCTGGGGAACACTAACAGGGCTATAAAGATACATATTATTATACTCTACCTTGTGTGAGAGACGAGGGGCAGGCTGGTTAAGGTGATCTCAAACCTGTTTCAATCCCAGGGGGTATTAGGTAAAGAAAGAGAAACATCCTTATTTCTTGTCTGCACTCAGAAAAATCTACGGACATATTTCAAAATGTTACAAGATATCTTTAAATATTGGATCAATTTGTAGTGTAATCTCCCCCAGCCCAAGCTTCATCTTTTTAGCATCTGTATGTTACAAAAATCTCACCCATCGCTTCCTGTGTGTATGAATGTTATACACAATATTTATCATTAGATGAAATACACAGCTAGCTGGATGAGGGTCCCCAGGCAGTTTGTCGACTCTCTGTGTGCGTGGATTCGTGGCTGAAGAAACACGACCTATCACAGCGCAGGGAGCGACGTCAGCCAGCGCAGTCTGCTGCTCACTCATATACAAATAATGTCAGTTTTATTATCAATGACAAGCTGTCCTCGCACTGCAATACTCTGAGATCAGACACCTGAA
>JAVHZZ010000007.1:154148816-154161316 GCA_036250195.1 Mixophyes australis
CAATGTAAGTAACTGTTCGGTATATGAATTTGTTTCAGGAGGAAAAAGAAACATTGTAGTCATTAATCATACAACTTTCCACAGGGAAGCTATCCTCTATGGATCCCCGTGAAGACCTGGAGCAGGTGCTAGCAGTTTTCGGATTAAAATCACATTGTAGTGTATTGTTCCTGCCGTTGTCAGACGCAAATCTCAACTGAGAAGCAAATACAAGACACCTGTGCTCCGTCCTCAATGTAGATAGATGGATAACACAGCGACTCGTCCTCTGGTTGGTGGTTTTAGGATTTGTAGATGTAATCCTCCCTTACTGCCTGGTAATAGTGTGACAATATTGGAAGTATCATGTTGTATCCTAAGGTGTTTGAAGCCTCATATAATTGCTTCTTACCCATTTTGAAAACCCACCTAGTTCCTTTCTCAACAGCTTAATGATCAGCTATAGAAAAGTTTACATTTGTATAACACTGTCGATCGATTTTATCAATGAAGTTCATCATTCTCAATCAAAATCAGTATGCCATAGTGGGCAATTGTTTTGTTTCTGCAGAGAAGGGATATTCTTTAGTATTTTCAACATTTACAAAAGCCTGATGAGGGAGTCCTGGAGTGAGTAGCTGTAGCTGGCTCATTAGGTCAGTATGTGTTTTGGACTTTCACCTCAGATATCTGCCTGATTAACGGATTGCAACTGTCTCTAGCTTAAAATAAGGGTGTTGTTAGTATTTGATCTCTCTCACTCTAACAGCAAAAGTAGAAGAGAGAGCTCGATGGATAAAACAACCCTGCCCTGATACAGAGTGACTTCTACTGTATGTAGATAGGGTCTAACAGGCATATCATTGATTTCAATGTTTTTGGGTTTTTTAAATATATATCGCTGAACTGAGACTTTCAGTAATAAGTTTGTTGATGAATCAGGGGCAGGCTGGCATCTGCTCCCCAGGCCGGTCCCAAAGTGGGCTACCGGGCCATCTGCATTTTTACAATAGGCTACTGTCGAGTCTTGCCTCCCAGGCTAAAGCTTGCCAGCCCTCCCCTTTGTTGAATGCCAACTTCTAATGCGGGAGGTGGCATTCCTGCTAACCTGTCCTCTCATACCACCCACTCGTCTCATTAAAAAAAAAAAAATACTCTCTGTATAAAGAAAGTTAAAATGGCAATAATTATTTTTTTTATTATAAATCAAATACATTTTTGCGGTTCAACATATCAACAACAGGACACAGGAGTAAGAGTTGTATTATGCAGGAGGAAACTGTTGCTAGTGTTGTCAAGATTACAATATGAATGTAATGCACAGACCGGTACGGATACTACAGCCATTGTCAGTTGTTGGGTTAGTTGCTTAGAAAAAAACATTTACAGGCATAAAGTGCAGGTGGAAGTTAGAGCAGTGATTAAAAGACTTCACCTATTAGGAAGTAGATGGAGTAACACAAAAGGTTCATTGGGCACGGACGGGAGTCAGGTGCCCGGCCCAGTGTAAGTGAATGACACATCTGTTGTACAATGTCCTGAAGGGCCCATATTACCGGCTCAGGCGTGAATGAATGATTCCCTGAGAACTTCCCTGTTCAGTGGCAGCTGGAGAAGTATCAATAAACCGGGGTAGACTAATGACACGTTATATGTGGAAGGGATTTAAACAAATTGATAATAATCTGTAATTACCAAACACCCTGGCGAACTTTGAAATGATTTCTGGTGTTTATATAAACTTCATAGTGAATGAATCCTTGTCTGAATGGATGTCTGCAGCCTCCAGAAATCAACATTAACCAAATATTGTGACCTATTCCTCTACTATACTTAAAATGGAAATTGTTTTATGTAAAACTAGTAACATTCACACACACACACACACACACACACATATATATATATATATATGTATGCAAAGACCGCAGTATATCACAACTATCAATATCACAGAAAAGGCTATGACTGTGGGGGGGGGGGGGGGGGGGGGGGGGGGGGGGGGACTTTCTTTCCTATGCCTGCCATCCTTGCTGCCAGTAAGACTGCAGAATGACAATGTAGGATGAGTTTAAAGGTGAATCCCATTAAAGTCTGGTTAGTGCAGCATTTCAGAATAAAATAATGGAATGCATTATTTGTTTTTCAGCTGCTCACCATCCAGTCCGTTTCTAGTTTGGCAAGCAGTTAAATGTTAATACACAGTCGCAGACAAGTTTAATCAGCATTCAGAAGTAGTGTATTTCAACCACAAGGAAGCAGAAGCAGCATAGTTGATTTGTAAAACATCTTAATATCAATTAGGAAACAAATTAAAAAATAAATGGAGATCTCCTTCCAAATCATTCAATGTTTAATAACAGGGCAAAATAGCTTATCGTGAGGAAGGTAACAATATTATCTATGATCATGTTATGGAAACTATTACATATATATATATATATATATATATATATATATATATATATATATATATTCCCTTTCATCTTGGAACAACTTAATTTTTTTTAATGATTTTCCATAATTCAAACAATTATGCTGGGTACCACAAGTTATTGGTATAATGCTTGAAACTTGCAATACCTGTACCTAAAATTGACAGCTGGAAGACTAAGACATAACTGTTGCAGACGCAACAATGTACAGAGAATTTTTTATTACTCACACCAGTTCCTGCCCCCATTGGAGCTTACAGTCTAAATTTCCTAACATACATGCACTCGAACACACAGGTCCTTTTTAATCACCAGCCAATTAACCTGCCATGTATGGATAAATACAACGACAAGAATGTAGCAAACTATGGGGGTTTAGATTAAGACTTTTAGACTTTAAATGTCGTAACATAGGCAGCTGAGAACAGCAAACACAGACAAATGCTAGAAGTACTTGGAACAAAAGGTTATGGAGAAGGAAGAGAAGCTGGAACAATGAGGAAATATGAAAAACTTTATAGGGAGCGAGGGATTGTGTAACATCCAAAACAACATTATAATAATTATATTAATATGAATAGATGCACATACCCTACTATGCCAAACTAAAAAAAATGGCATGTGTATAATTGCAATCATAATACCAGCATGGCTACAAATTGCTGGTAAGGAGTATCAGACAGTTGCCACATGTCTAACAGGAACAGCCATGTCGATTTTGCATAGAAGTTCTATTTCAAATATCGAGTAATTTCAGTGCCTTGTGGTACCCAGCTTAATTATTTTAAACCAGGCAAATATGTTTTTATTATTTTTCAGTGGAGTTACCCTTTTAAGTTTAGTGCTCCATTGAAATGGAAATATGAACCTAAAATATATTTAAAAGTAAAATAAAAATAAAAGTACGTTTCTGGATGGATCTAAGGCACGTGTTTGTAAAGGTACTGCCTGAGCTGCCGAAGATTCGGGCAAACTGGGTCCAACATGTTTAACCAAGTTCTACAACTAGGAGACTGTGATTTTAGTAATGATCTGTACAAGTTAATCAAATGCAGACTTCATATTCCACAACGAGTATTGTTTTATTCTATAATGAATGTATTTAATTAGGGATGACAACTGAAGACATAAAGACATATGAACATGTAAAGCGCATTTGTAAAATCTATACATCTAGTTACGAGGTGATCCACAGTATGTGTAGATTACTGAAACATGGAAGAAATGGATGATGGGAAAAATACAGTATAACAATTCTATGAGACTAGAAGTGGTGATGCCATTTTTTATTTTTTTTACACATGTAGATATTTTTAGCATATTCTAAGTGCCTCATTCTGATAACTAAGAATTCACTGTACTAAATGAAGTAGGTTACACAGACATAACGTAGTGCAATGCTGCTATTAGGAAGGACCTCTCCCATCGTACCACAGCAGAGGCATCTTTTTGTATTTAAACTACAGGAAATGCTAAACAATTTCACAGGATCCACAGGACACACCATATGTAAATGGCTTTATATCCAGCCTTCTTACTTTAAGTGTCCAACGTGCCCCTCTTCCTACCCCCATTGTCTCTATTTTGGGGTGATCCTGGGCAAATATGGTTGGCAAAAATATCAATGTATTAGCACGTGCATTAATTTAAATTACACAATAGCTTCACTGTCATCGGGTACCGTCATGTACACATTTCTGTTGTGTTCCAGTAATTTCAATCAAATTTAAACAACATCCCCTCATCAGATCGTCCAGTAAACCTTAGAGAACAAGACACAATGTAAACATTGACAATGTTGGTCCTTCGTCATCCAATACACGGTGAGAGCCCCACTGACCAGGTGGTTAAATCATGTCCAGCTGGGAGGGAAAGGAAACAGAAAGCTGTCAGTAGAGTCACATAACGAACGATCGTATAGACAGAGGAATATTCTTCCGGATTCCTTACCAGATCGTCCACGTCGCCCTCCTCGTCCAACATGGACGTGTCTTCTGCTTTCGTCTCACTCAGGGCCAAGAACTGCAGAACAAAGAAAGAGGTGATGGGCGTTACACCCATGCTGTGTGTCCTATGGGCAGGGAGATGCACAGCAGGTGAGGGGTTAATCTGTAAAGGAAATGTCAGGACTATTTGTCCACCTTTCCCTGTACATTTTTTTTTTTTTGCTTCCTGACCTTTCCCCAATGACTCTGGCTTCTGGTGGATGTTATTGATGGAGAGGTCGGCTGCTCACCGATGTCAGGATCAGGGTAACATAATGACCCTGACGTATGTATACTGTATAGCGAGAGGTGGCTCAGACCTGTGTATTACAGCTGCTGTCTGTGAACGATCTCCTCAATCACACACTATCCCTGACCAACCCTCCTCCGTGAATCAGGAGCTGCTCGTACCTGCTTGGCCTCATCAGGAGTCACGGCGCTGTCTTTGGATTCCTCCGATGTTATCAGGGAAATATCATCTGGAAAGCAGAACAGAAAATGAGACCCTTGGCGGAGGTCACCTGGGACTTGTAGTCTCTCTGCAGTGCTCACATGTCAGTAAAAGGCAGGGATAAATAACAGGGACAGTAGTGAGAGCGGAAGGACACAGACAAATAAAATGGTTAGAGGGCTGTTGGGGTGAATGGCTCAGAGAGGAGGCCGCCGTGAGTTAAGAAAACGTAGCCCGGAGCCCCTTGTTCTGGCGCACACAGAAAATAAAGTTTTCTAGCAGATGGGAGTAACTGGACACGCCCGCCACACCCCCAGACAACCTCTTGATTCACCTTGAACAACGATTTCCCAGAATTCCTTGAGCGTGCTGCCTGCGACCTTCTCTTTCAGCGAATGAAGGAAATCATTGAAGAGCTGAATGTGGGACAACTTCAGGTACAAAAAGCAGAAAGAAGGTAAAAATCACCGGGTTTGCACGGATCCGTGACAGTGCATCAGACAGTGAAGAAAATCTACATTACAGATCTACTACCAATAATCCCATAAGTGATATCTACTCTTGTTTTACATTATTTATAGAATGCCACAGACTGGACAATGACAGCGCATTACACAGTGAGCTCAATAGGAGAACGGACAATTAAGTGAAATAGATTATTACCAAAGAAATGATATATATTCTGTCACAGAGATCGGAGATCAGCAGGCGACCTCGACAGGTGCATTTGGGCCCGGCTTGAAAAGGCAGCGACTACGGGGCGGACAACCGACAATGGCGCAGCCGCGACGTTGCACTGAGAAACCGCTACGTACCTTTATGGCCTCAGCTCGGAAACATTTAATGCAGCTCATACTCTTCATGTAATACTGGGACTGTTTGATCTCCAGACACTCAAAGATACGTTTTATCAGCTGACTGCTCACTGAAAGATGAAAATGAAAAACACATGAACTGTAGGAACGAGGAGGAGAAACGCTCTGCAGAGAAGACAGAACCGGGAATCTACTAGTAGTGAAATTAGATATCAAATTTGATAGTCGTGACTCCGACAGACAATA
This sequence comes from Mixophyes australis, assembly GCA_036250195.1. Taxonomy (NCBI): domain Eukaryota; kingdom Metazoa; phylum Chordata; class Amphibia; order Anura; family Limnodynastidae; genus Mixophyes; species Mixophyes australis. The sequence goes on from JAVHZZ010000007.1 coordinate 154,154,728, forward strand.
AGTGCCAGCTCTGGGTCTATGGTCCTTCCGTAAAGCAAACAAGAATAAGTTACATAAAACGTTTGTTGTATAAAAAAAACAAAACGAAAAAAAAAACAACAACGAAACAATGTTTAACATATAAGTGATTAGTGTTACTTGTCCCTCATAATCCACCCCCACCCCCCTCGCCCCCGTTTCCCCCCTGCTCAAGTTATTAACACAATAACAACAAGACATGCAATAACATATTATATGGACCATGGCAGACACGGCTGTATATTTATTTCATTAGCATCAGTAACTAACTGAAACTGTTATACTTTTAACACTCCGTTTCCCAAGTCACAGATTAACGACTCAGCTTTAAATTTGTCTCTGTTAAAAGCTGCCGTCTCTTAAATTAAAGCTATAAAAAGATTACTTAGCCGTCCTGTTTTTCTCTCTTTTATTAGTGCAGAGTGTCTCTCCCCATTGGAGTGTTAAATTAAAACCTCGGGCGCCGATGCAGAGTCAGACTGACAGGGCTGCCGGTTTTACGCGCAGCGTATAGGAAACTACCTTTAATCCAACTTTAATGCACAATACACAGAGAGGAAGTGTCTTCCTCTGCCAGGGTGATCAGGGTTTATAAGGACTTCTGTCAAGAAAACTGGTTTATAAATAAAAGACAGTGCTTTCACAATATGAAGGAAATGCAGTTACCCAATGTGTGCAAATAGCTGTAGGTGACAAAGCCTCTAGAACAAGTTTAGGTCACCAGTACAACCCCAGTTGCCTGTCGATCTAGAACACAAGTAGCCAACGGTGGAACCCCGAGGTGGTGAGCTACACGTCCACACAATGTGGACTGTAAGACCTTGGGACTTGATTCTGAGATGCTTTTATAAGGTAGATATATCTGTTATCCCTATATTTAAGGGAAATAGTTTAAAAGTTTATTGGGGGGGTACACATTTCAGGGACTGTAGCCCATCAGTGGGAACCACACAATTACCTGCATGGAAAGGAGAGACCTTTCAGATACGATGGACTAAACCTATCCTGGCGATCCATGCAGCTAGCAGGCGGTATGCAATGTATGAGGATTTGGATTGGCTGTGGCTCCTGTCCAATCAGCTACCTTACACACTACACACCTACAGTGATCTACCCATCCAGACTGCTCCCAGCATCAACAGGGCCGGTCGGTCCCATGTCTGCACACGGGCGGTCAGCGGTTGCGTTCAGACCGCTTTTTTACGCGCTCTATAATGAGCCAATCAGTTTTGAGGACTATCAATACTGACATCAGTATGGCCATCATTCCAGTCTGAATTCACTGTAAGTAACTCGAGGGAAACCAAACCTAAATTTTTTACAATGTAACGCAATATTTTCAGACAGTGATAAACAGAAACTGACCAATCTAAGATTTTATGCTGACCAGATGTGTGATACTCGGATATAATATAAAAGTCTGCACCCCCCACCCAATTTTCTGTTTTTGCACATAAAGAAGTCTTAAAGAAATTATTCCATACTCAGCAGATTTGTAAACCCACATTTCTGTAATAAGAAGTCTATCTATTGATTTGTAGGCTGCTAATATTGGTGTAGGCGTTAAGGGCTGTCTTTATTGCCCTCTCCTGCTCTCTAGCAGAGCAGTAAACGGATGTAAATCTCAGGCACAGACAAGGCATCTTGCTGGGGGAACGAATGCCACCTATCTCACCCTGAGTAATCACCATAGATCTCAGGGATGACACACTGCCTGCTTCTGCCAAGCGCTGTTCTCCCTACATTATCTCTCATCCAGCACACGCTGGCATTGATGAAGTATATATAAAAAGCCCAGGCTGCGGTTGCTTCACACTCTCTGTGAGGCGGCACGCGGCCAGCGCCAGCCGGATTAAGCAGCGGCGAGTCCTCATTACCAATGCTGGTTTGTTGTTTATCAAAACAGAATAAGATACAGCACAGGACTTCTACCTTCTGCTGCTGAAATACGCACCCAACTTATTCAATACACAGAGGGGGCTGTGAATTAACCCAGCAGCCAATCAACAATGACCTTTTGTCTGTCTAGTAGAAGCGACAAAGAGAAAACATTTGTTTGATTGGCTGCAGATTTGCACCTTTAAACAACGTTAGAATATAACTTTCCGAGTCACTAACACACAGAGAACGTTCTGCATTGTTCTGATGGCTCAGCATGGACTCATGGGCTGGATATTAGCATAAATGTATTATATTAGAAGACATTATCCATCAATACTGCACATCAACAAAATAAAAATACACTCCTCATGCTTTATGTATAATACATTGTAAAAAATGCATTTTAAATGTATATAGCTACATACTTACACAACATTAACACTAAGGGGTATATTTACTAAACTGCGGGTTTGAAAAAGTGGAGATGTTGCCTATAGCAACAAATCAGATTGTAGTTATTTATTTAATACATTCTACAAAATAACAGCTAGAATCTGATTGGTTGCTATAGGCAACATCTCCACTTTTTCAAGCCTGCAGTTTAGTAAATATACTCCCTAAAGCTGGGTACACACTATACAGTTTTCATCCAATAATCGGCTAAATCAGCCGACATACGACCGCTCGTTCAAAAGTCAGGTCAGTGTGTGCAGTGACACGATGGTCGAAAGTCTGCCCAAATGGACGATTGTCGCCTCATTTGGTTGGTCGTACCGTTTAATATTTTCGTTCCAATCTCATTTCCGCTGTGTAGTGTGTATAAAGTTCCGACCGATCCACAACAGTGAGTATGAAATTACAGTCATTGCTCACGACAACATGACTGTAAAAAGTCGCTAAAGGGACGTCCGCTCTTCCCTTTATCGTCCTTAACAAGGCTAGTGTGTATGCAGTCCATGGACCGAGCGATCGGAACATCGATCACATGTAAAATCGCTCGGCATAAAAAGTTGGTTGAAATTTCTGTAGTGTGTACCCAGCTTAAGACTTGCAGGAAATTCCGGTTTGAACCCTGGTGTCGGCCTATTGTGATCTTGGGTCACTTTCCCTCCATATGTCGCAGGCAAATACTACAATACTAGACTAACTGTGATGACCATCAAACATATTATTTCTACACAAACCTCCAACTCCGACTTAAACTGTACTAAGTGGACATTTGTCGAAGGGTAAATATGAGTTTTCCAATATTTATTATTCATGAACACAAGAGAAGTACTAGAAGCATTACAAATAATGATATTCGGATGGATAGAGGACTCACCGTCCTGGAAGTTGGTGTTTTTCTGTCTGACCAACACACGGAAGTCGTCCACCGGATTCACGCTGCCCACCTGAAATAAGAGGCCACGGGGTCACCTCAGCGCGCCAAACCGTGGACAAGACAAGCTCCAAAAACACTGGGAATTATATGGGATGCAATGATTACAGCGCATCTTCTAACTATATTTTATTCATGTGTTATACCCCCCCCCCCCCCTTCTCTGGCTCCTAAATTCAAGTCAAGAAACACCTATTGTGTTTTATAGTCTGTCTGACCCAAATAAATAGACCCCAGACACCCAACGACCAGTCAGTGAGGATAAAACACAGTAATGACACAATGGGCCACAGGTCTTAACTGAGGATTTGAAAAGAATTCCATAAGAATGTAAACTTTGATGCCATTATGGAACAGACCACACATTCCTTAGAAGAGAGTCCATCTTGTATACAAATATTATATATATCTGTGAGCGGTTGCATTTACAATGTATCGTTATCAATGCAGTCAATGTGGGTGAGGATGTGACTTGTCACTGGTCTATATATAATGTAAGCATTGGGCTCATATGGATACAAATAGACAGACATTGGGCAGCACGATGGCTAAGTGGTTAGCACTTCTGCCTCACAGCGCTGGGGTCACTATTTCAATTCCCGACCATGGTTTTATCTGTGTGGAGTTTGTATGTTCTCCCCGTGATTGCGTGGGTTTCCTCCGGGTGCTCCGGTTTCCTCCCACACTCCAAAAACACACTGGTAGGTTAATTGGCTGCTAACAAAATTGACCCTAGTCTGTGTGTCTGTGTGTGTGTTAGGGAATTTAGACTGTAAGCTCCAATGGGGCAGGGACTGATGTGAGCGAGTTCTCTGTACAGTGCTGCGGAATCAGCGGCGCTATATAAATACATGGTGATGATGATGATATGATGTGGCTAAAGTCATGTGCACATGAAGGTTTCTATTTATGTCTCCCGTCTGGGATAATTGTATGCTGAAAATTAATATTTATGGTGTAGAGGACTGACTTATGTGTTTTACTGAAATAGATGCAACAGAAGGCATGGAGGTAAGTAGAACCCGCTCTCTAGGTAAGTTTCCCAAAAGATGACATTTAAAAGGAGACAACTTTCCTCTTGGAGAGAAGGGTTTAAAGCAGATTTTGCTGATCACACCTGACCGCCATTCTATTTGTAAACCTGGATATGTTAAACGAGAACTATATATAAAGCTTTGGTGTTTATAATAAACCTCCGTTTATATTCTTCATTCCTATTTTCCCTAAACTCCCCATCCCCTATCTACTTCCCCCATCACAGGATTAGTTTTTAGGGTGTCATGCCATCGTGCTCTCGCCCGTAGTAGGACCGCACTGTGTTTCAGCACTGATAAGACACCTGGCTGACAACACGCAGGTCCCATTCCAGGGGGTTCTGTTTTCAGCTCTTTTATTACTTTAGATTAGTCCTGTCTTTATCTATGTGCATTTAGATATCTATGCTGACTTACAGTTTTACTTCTTATATGCATGGAACTATGTTGGAAATATTACTAAAATCATAAAAATATATTTTAAAAAAAACCATAAAAGAAATAATACACCAGTGTTCCCTTTAACTGGTCCAAAATGTTGACCATTTGCTATTATTCTACTTTTCATCCTCTGGATATAAGTGAATATTCCCACAAAGGGAACATCACTGCTCTGTGCATCCGTCCTGTAGAGGAGATGATGGATAGTCATCAGAATGGGGATGTCTGAGGGCCTGTGATTCGGGACCAGCTGCTACTGCCAGGGCTGTGTGAATGGGAGTTTGCTGCACTCTGTCTTTGTGACATGAATCTGGCACGGAGATGACAGGGAGAGGGCAGTGCCATGAATCACTGAGCTGGCAGCGGGCACAGTGTTCCCGCCACCAGAACGGGTGCGGAAATTTGGAGCTTTAACAACCTCTGTCTGGAAGCGACAAAGACCGAGAGACATTGGCTGGGACTCCGTCTGCGAGACGTACAATACAGAACTGCCCCTCTCCCTGCCAGACGGCAGTGTCAGAGAAAGGGTTAATATCTCTCGGATGTAAAATGCGGCAGCCACAATGTAACTAAGATCACTGCTCCTTCTGGAAAACAAAGGATTAACAACACAAAGTATCAACAAAGATTCAAAATGTGATTCATTTAAAAGATCCAGAATCTAAATAAGATATGCACCAGATGCTCTACGATTGAAGAAACAGACCTATTATAATGATCGGATCACACCTGTATTTTGAGGGTTAGTCCATATGTGGTTTAACCCGTTGACGACCAGTCTACATTTCAGTTTTATGAGATGCATCAGTCTACATGGGAATAACTTAATTTCTTCCCCAAAAAAAGATAAATCCATTGGAGAAAGTATCTTTTTTATAATCATTACCAAGGGGAACGCTGGTATTGAGTTTTCCATGTTTGCCCCCCTTTGTCCCTATAAAATGGAATAGTGCAGCCCCTGGAATTGACCCCACAGTTTAAGATGCTAGATCTAAATATATTCCCTTTATCCAAGGTCTGACAGGGCCAAGATCACAAGTGCACATTCTATTTCTAAAAGGTTGATTATCCTTCCCCCGGTGAAATGCTCAGTGTACAAATGAAAGGGGAGGGGATACGGGTAGGTTTAGAGCAGCGTACATTGTGGATGACATTTGCGTTGCGCAGGATGGGATGATGGAATTTTTAATCTTTGTTTTCCTTTTTTTTCTTTTACGTTTTAATTTTTTTTTCTGGGGGTCCTCAGGGGTACGGGATCAATTTTCCCCTCTGCAATGTTAGATCACTTCTAATAGTTACTTATTGTTACTGAGAGGGAAGAGGGACCAAGTCGGCGTCTCTCCTGCACTATTAAAGCCATCAGACTGAGTTCTGTGTTTTATTGATGTTGTGACCGAGAAACGGATCAAACTCCACGGTCACAGCGATGGAACCAGGGTCTGCACACGGAACACGTCGCCAGAAAGTTTATTGAAGTCCGGTCAGCGGAATGTACACAGTGGCTGGACGACAAGTGGTTAAACAGAATGTAAAACCATTGTTGTGTGTGTGTATGTACACCAATCAGCCACAACATAACTATTGACAAGTGAATCAATGTTATTCAACCACTGCATAGCAGATTTAGTGTTGTGGCTGATGTGTGCGTGTGTTTTTTTTGGTGCAGTGACACAGTGGTCAGCATTGCTGCTTCTCAGTGCCATGGGTTCCCTTCTAGGTCTATACATGTGGAGTTTCCATGTTCTCCCTGTGCTTGCGTGGGTTTCCTCCTGGTGCTCTGGTTTCCTCCCACACTACAAAGGCATACTGGTTGGTTAGCTGTCTTCTGATGACG